>JAYMFT010224829.1:0-11292 GCA_038088735.1 Panulirus argus | reverse complement strand
TTCTTTATATATATATATATATATGTATATATATATATATATAATATATATATGGTGATAACACCAGGAAAATAAAACACAAGTTCCCAAGTGCACTTTTTGTGTAATGAATACACAAAAGTTCAATATACACACACACACACACACGCACACAAACTTGTGTGTATGTGTTTAGGATCATCAAGTGTGATAGCGTGGGTCTTTACGATGGTAGGGAGATGACGGGCGTCCTGTGGGCGTCAAGGTTATCACATCGTGACCCACGCCCTTCCGGGGATGGGCGCAAGGCATTCCCCGGGCATGTCTCGCGGCCCTTTCTCGCAGAGCGCAGTTCTTGTGGTTCTAGCGTTGCCTCTGTCGATCTGACAGCTTTCTGCTCGACCATTCCGTCTCCATCTACGTAGATTAGGAATTGACGATACTACAATTGCCCACCTTCAGATAACCTCTTCGTAAACCATCAGGGCTTTTCTTATCTTGCTTTTCCCATGCCCTCCCCCATACACACACAGCCTTGCGAGTGACTCCGCTCATGCCTTTAGATCATGCTGAGGGGGGTCTTTGTAGAGGGCGTAACGGTGGTTTTGAGTGCGTAGGCGAGTGTTGTAAAGCACGGAGAGTAGTGGCGCTGCCCCTTATGGCGCGGCAGTTGGCCCTACAGCCAGGATTTTCCAGTTTAACAATGAAGCTTCGGACCATCACCGGGTTGGGGACCTCCGCCTACACTAAATATGAACCGTCGAGGAAAGAAGGTAGCGATATCGCCAAGGACGCCGGGGGAACGCTTATTGCAGCCGCTCTCCGGAGATTCGTGGCGGTGGTGAGGGAGGGGGGAAGTGAGAGGGGGGGGCGAGGAGAGAGGGAAAGGGAAAGAGAGAGAGGAGGAGGAGGAGGAGGAGGAGGAAGGAGTGAGGGTGAGGCAGGAAGAACACATCATGAATTATATCACGGGGGTAAATGCGGATGGCTTGTTGCACTGTTAGGTGCCGCTCGTGAGTGTGGATTTGCAACATGAACGAGCCCAGAGTGCTTCGCGGAGACTGTGTCACCGGCTAATGACGCACTCAGGGTTATCACGAAGTCATGGGGAGCTCGTGACCTCTTGAGCACGCCGGTACGACTCCCAGGTATGATGGGTTGGCGTTTGACGTGGCCCGCGTCCGAGGGTCGTGCCCGGGGTGTGTCGCACAGTCATGCTCATGGTGACCAAAAGGCTGCTTCATGGAGTGTGATAGCTGGTGTAGTGCCCGTGGGAGAGCGAGGGCAACATTTATCACGCGCAGCGGACCAAAAAATGTGAACGGCGGGAACCATGTTTGTACCGCTGTGGGGGGAACGTGTCATCTGAGGGTGGGGGAGTTATCACAGAGACAGGCGGCCTCCTCCTCCTCCTCCTCCTCCTCCTCCATTGGACAGTGTGGACAAAGTAATCAAAACCTATCCGAGAGAATTTTTCCGGAGAATTACTACCGTCTCTTGTGTGTATGATAACTGGAAATGGGTATTGGACGTCGCCCCCAGTGAAAACCTCTTCACGGTATAATGGAATTGATAATGAAGGGACAGACAAGGCTGCACGCGATGGAAATGGGTGCGTTTGTATGTGTGTGTGTGTGTGTGTGTGTGTGTAAAGTGTGTAGTGTCAAAAAGAATAAAGGAATCTTGCATGCTAGAGGATGAGATTAAGGAAAAACTACAAAGAAAAATAGAAGGATTGAAAATATGAGAAAAAGACAGGATACGAAAATGATGAGAGGGAAAGAAGAGTAGAATGAAAGAAATCGGTTTGTAGTTCCTATATACATACCGATTAGCTGGTCCCCTAGTGTGTGTGTGTGTGTGTGTGTCTGTCTGTCTGTTTCTGTGGGGGGGGAGGGAGGGGTATAGAATTTGGCATCCAAAAAAAGGTATGGCATTTCTATTTTGTAGGTAAAGGCAAATTGCACCAATAGATGTGCAAGTCGCCCTGATAAGAGACACAGACACACATACAAACTTATTACATGGTAAAGACTGATAAAGAGATATGCAGATGGATAACGCCAAGAGTAATATAACCGGCAGACGGTCAGAAAGATGTGCAACAACTTGGGAAAGGATGACCCCCACTATTTTGCCCGGAGAGGTGCAGGGAACTGAGAACTGAGCTTGCATTCAACACTACTTTTAGGCTCCGCCATCACAGGTAACTGAATAAGGCATCTCCCTGGCCTGCTGTACTTCGCCTCACCACCTCCACCACCACCACCATCACCATTACCACTATTATTGGCCAACGCTCCTCCCTCCATCACCACCACCACCACCGTCCTGGCTGACACAGCCAGCAGGGACCTCTGCTATCACCGCCTTGGCCTACACTCGCCCATTTGGCACCACCATCCTTCACACCCTGCCACTAAGACCCTATTGTTGACACCGACTATACGACCCTTGTAGTCAAGTACCATCACCGGCATGACTTTTTTTTTTTCTCTCCCGTGGTTATCGTCCTCAGTCCTCCCTTATCAGTCATAAACAATGGTTATTCCTTCTTTATCTACTGTTATATGTTTAATTAGTACCATGACCCTGTTGTCCTCCGGTCTCTACCGTTCCTGTCATCAGTTCCTGGCAATATCAAGGCTACCTCGATAGCGTTGCCGTTCTGTCTCCCGGTGTCGTCTTCGTCTGCCGTTGTGCCGGCCGTGAGCACGAGTGTCGTGCACGCCGGGGGTTTACACGGATGAAAAAGCCTCTCGGGATAATCCCTTCAGCAGGAAAAAGCTACATAATTGGACAACGTCCTCGTTCGGTGCTTCAGGCAAGGGTGAGGCGCGTAATGTCCAGGGCCTTGCGCGCCCAAGGCTCGACGTAGAAATGCAGAAAGGAAGGATGTTCACCCCCCTCGAGAGCGCGGTGTCGTGGCCCTTGAGCACGACGACGATGCGACCCTTGAATGGCGCCCTTAAGACCATTTAGGTGCGATGGCCTTTGACCGGACCCTTACTAAGAGTCAGGTCAAAGTATAGACCATACGTAATCCATAGGTCGTGCGGTCTTGCTCAAGGGTTTTGATTGAATACACGACTTCTCAAACCGTTAAGGTCTGCCCGTGTTCCCACATCCTGCTGTGGGTGCATGAGGTCGAGCTTGGTGTCTCCCCGGTGGTGCCGCTTGCTTACCGCATTCTGGCCGTCGCAGGAATGTGTGGCACTGTGCTAGACTTAATGCCATGACTCCTCAGGTGGCGGACGGGTTGAAGGAGAGAGTTAACGTATCGTTACTGTGGATATCTGTTGCGTTGTGTGTTGCTGAGAGGGGGAGGATGGTGTGAGGATGTAGAAGACATAACCAGGTAGTTCTCCTTATATATATATATATATATATATATATATATATATATATATATATATATATATATATCAGTAGGTCACATAGTTGTAGAAGCTGTGTGGATCTGGGTGTTTCCTTTGGAGAATGTGTGAGAGAAATGCTTAGATAAACGGATGGATTTGTATGTGGCATTTATGGATCTGGAGAAAGCATATGACAGGATTGATAGAGATGCCTTGTGGATGGTATTATGGATGTACGTTGTGGGAGGAAAGCTACTAGAATCAGTGAGGAGTTTTTATCAAGGGTGCAAGGCATGTGTACGAGTAGGAAGAGAGGAGAGTGACTGGTTCCAAGTGAAGGTTGGTCTGCGGGAGGGTGTGTGTGATATCACCATGGTTATTTAATTTATTTATGGATGGGGTTGTTAGGGGGTAAATGGGAGATTCTTGGAGAGATGGGCGAGTGTGTAATCTGTAAGGGATGAGAGGGTCTGGGAAGAGAGTCGGTTGTTGTTTGCTTATGATACAGCACAGGTGGCAGATTTAAGTGTGAAACTGAATAAGTTGGTGGCTGAGTTTGGAAGGGAGTGTGAAAGGAGGAAGATTAGAGTAGATATGAATAAATGAAAAGTTATTAGGTTTAGCAGAGTTGAAGGACAGGTTAGTTGGGCTGTGAGTTTTAATGGAGAAAGTGAAGTGTTTTCCATACCTGGGAGAGGGCATGGCAACGAATGGAACCATGTAAGCGGATAAGGTTCTGGGAGCACCTAAGAATGTGTGGAAAGAGATATCTTTATTTGTGAGTACAAAAATGGGTATGTTTGAAGGTATAGTAGTCCCAACATTATTATATGAATGCGAGGCATGCGCTGTAGATAGGACTGTGCGGTGTAACTATCCTCAGAAGATGTGGTATTACACAAAGGCCCTCGGTGTACTCGGTTTCCTGTTCATAGTGGTATTTCTGCATTTATGAAGTCACGCGTTGTGAGTTTCTGCACATTATATATATATATATATATATATATTAAATTTTGCTTACTTCTGTGAAGACTTGAAGAATTTTCCAATATGGAGCCTGTGTTGAGGACAAGATCAGATTTTACGTCAAGTAATAACATCTTCCAAGGCTTCACGGATGAGCTGTTGGAATGCCGGGCACCGGTGCTGTCCCGAGATCCTCTTGATACAAGGATTCCAGTCCGTTATGATGGATTACTTATGATTACCTGGCGTTTACGTAGCGTTATCTTCGGGAGGGGGGGGGGGTCTCGTACTCCCCCAAAACCTGGGGCTGAGTCCAAGCTGCCGAGGTGGGTCGTTTGGTCTACTAAGCTGTTGGGAGCCGCAGCCCGCAAAGCCCACTTAATCGCCAAAGCGTGACTGGTCTGTTGCACTTTGCAAATGATCATCGAGGGAATTCTTTGATGTCTCCTGTGTGCTGCCCATTAGTATCTGTAATGGTTGTAGGCAATGTGGTGATTAGTCTTTGGCCCCCTGGTGTTAAATGTGTTTGCCCTTGTTCTGATGATTCCTTTTGGTTTTAGTGGTGTTAATCTATAGAGTATTTCGTGCCTGTCAGGCCAATAGGATTTTCCATTTGTAAATAAACGATACACACGTTTTCCAGTACTACGCTCCAGGGAGTAGAACCTCGGTGATTTTCAGTCGTTTCCCAGTGGTTATAATTCGTTTGCCGCGTCATTGCAGACCTTGAGAGATTTTTGCACACTTTCTATAACTCGGCAGTTTTGCCCGCCTTGACAGTTTTTGTTAGCACATGGCAGTAATATGCTCGTAGGAGTGATGCTAGTGCCTTACAGAGCGTCGTCATTGGTTTGTCTCCCCTTGTCTTGAAGGTTCGCAAGATCCAGCCCACCATCTGTATGGAAGTGGCATCTGTTATGTTTTGTTCGCTGAAAGCAAGGTCATGTTGCATAATAACTCCGATTTTTTTTTTTCTTTTTTTCACATCGATTAATCGTGCCTGTGTCCGTCTGGTATTTTGTGGTTCATTTAATTTCTTGGCTCTCCCAGTATCAGAGGAGTTGGAACTCATCCCCATTGAAAATCGAGTTGTTCTCGGTAACCCAGCGGAATACCTTTGCTTACGCCTGTAGTTTGTCAGCGTCGTCGGATGTTGAGACTTTCATTAATTATCCCGCAAAGGATTTTGATGTAAAGATACGACTCTTGTTTGCGGCAGCGTCAGATATAGTGACGAACACAAGGGCTGCTAGTGCGGTCCATTAGGGAAGTGAGCCTTTTACTGAGGAGGCTTTGGAAGCAGCCTGATTTACTAATACGTGTTGCGATTCGATTGTTGAAGAGTTTTGTGTATCCATCTTCTAGTTTTACCGGTTATTGTCGTCTTGAAAATCTTGTGTGCCACAGCGCAACGATACCTCGGTCACATTTATCAAAGGCTTCTTGCAGAGTCTGCGCGTACCGCACAAACATGTTATTGGTTTCCGGTTCCTCTGCGAGTTTTAGCGTTGTGGTCAAGCAACTGAGAGAGGCAGTAACTCCCCGCCCGGAAAACATGTCGTCCAGAAGTTATGTACGTTATATGATGATATATATCTGGTCATTTTACATCTTAAGGTCAACTATATGTAAAGCAAGAGGAGATATGGATTTGCTGTTTTCGGAAGAAGTCGGTTGTGTGGTTTATGGCTCACTCATAACCAGATTCCTGTTGTATATCGCTCCCTTCTCCTGGCAGTCATCTGCGGACGTGGGCTCTTTTGTTCTTATTGGCTCAGCGGAATCGGTCGGTGGTCCTTGGTCTTGCATCTCTCATATTTTTCTTTCTCTAATGGCTCGTTCCTCTTCTTTTTCCCCGGGTCCCGTATAACTCTTTTAAAGTCTATTGCCTGTGTTCGTCAGTTTGCTTGACAGGTCTTGTTTCCCTATGCTAAGTGAGCTGTGGATTTTTTCTTTTGAGGTCTTGAGTTCGTTTTCGCCTCCACCAGGACAGGGGAGCATCTTCTCAATTCGGATGTAGAGTTTTTTGCGATTTCTTTCGCATTGGTACTTGTCTGTTTGTATTTTGTAGCGTGCTTTTGTGATAATAGATTTAACATACTCCTCTAGTGTCTTTGGCACTCGAAGAGGATTCCCCTATTGTGCGGGAGACATTTCGTTGATTACTTCTTTCCATTTTATCTGTTTACTATTAGAATTACTGGACACGCCTCCATGATAGTGTGTGGTTTTCCCCCACGAGCGGTTTAAGGCATTCATGATTATGATTTCATTTAGGTTGTGATCAGATTACAGTGTGTTTTGAGATGATGGTGTCACAGATTAGTTCGACGTTATTTGCGAGAGAGTTGATCTGATACGTTGTTTCCTCTGGCTGGTGCCGTTATTTTATGGGGGAGGGAGAACTTGTCACACAGTCTAGACAGATCTCTTTTCAGCAGCTGTTCATTTGAGCCGGTAACGACGGGACCCACTTCTACGGTGTTGATTCCTGCCCGTGCCCACCTTGTGTGTGTGTGTGTGTGGTAGGTTGAAGTGCGCGCGTCATTATCCTGGAGGTGATCATTTTCAGGCATCAGATGCACGTTTCCCGAGACATTAGCACCTCGAGCAAGTCCGACCTGTGGTGGGAGGCGAAGCATGGATATGTGATCATCGCGAGAAAAGGTTATTCAGACATCGGCAGGTGTTATGTAAATGATTAATTAACGTTGAACAGGAGGATGCTGGTAGCTCGGGCGGAGGGAGGATGGTGGAGGGTTTGGGGGCAGGTCACACACACACACACACACACACCCACCCCGTCGTCATCTTCGGTATCAAATGGTGTCAGAGAGGACCTGGTGCACTGAGGGCCACCGTGCGTCGTGGTGTGGAGGGATGGAAGGACCTTTATTACATCCGGTGCGGAGTGGGAGTTGTTTGAGCGCTGACGGCGCGGCGCCCTCCTATGGTTCGTGGTGAGGGTACACTCGTTCGTTTACCTTTGTGGTGAAGGCGTACATGTCAGAACGTATGTAGAGATTTCAAGAGGCTATGTAGGTAATTACAATGTGTGTATGTGTGTGTGTGTAGTGAAGGTAAGTGTGTATCTGTTAGGCAGTGAATATATATGGTATGTGTAGTTATAGTTGTGGAACAGCATCAGTTTCGGAGTTGTTTGTGTATAATGCTAATATTGTATGTATATTGAAGGTGTGTTTAAAATATTGCCGTTTTTCTATGATTAGATTTTTAAGCATCGGACCATGTAAGGGTTTTGCCTGTTTACATCATCACTTAGGGGTGGATGTTGAGGGTTTGGGTCATGCAGTCAAAGGCCCCCCTTTTTTTTTGTAGGTATAGAATTCAGGGAGTTTTTGTCGTCATGAGTCGTGTGTCTGATTGTGCTTAGAAATTAGTTCATAAGGCACTCACTGTAAGCGAGTGTATTTTAAAAACACATGGGGAGTGTAGGGATGACGTCACTAAACTAGGAGCTTGTGATTGTGTCCAGTCTGAATCTCCGTGTCCTACCGCGTGGAGACCTGGCCTCGTAAATACTAGGTGACTGAGGCTGTGATGAATTGTCTATCAGAGTGTTAAGGAAACAAAGACGGGCCTGATGGTTAAAAATATGACGAGTTGATCTGTTGGAGGACAGTTATAGTGTCCTGAATTCCTAAGTTAATAAATGCCGACGGGATAGTTAAGTTGAGGGGGTTCCTACCCATCCACGACTCTCATCACGGGGTTTAGCGTTGAGGCTAAAATTGTGATCTGGCCCTTCGGAGGTTGCGACACGGGGTTTCCTGACGTTGGAGAGAGACTTGGTTGTGTGGCAGACACAGTCTAGCTATTATTTGGAACAGATCATACATCTCTTGAATTCTTTGCAACTCCCGGTTGTATGGGGGGCATTATATACGGCTGTTATTTACGTAGAATCGCTGTGTATAATGCCCACCACACGACCTAGGATTCGGAAGTCAGCGGACGCCTCTAACGTGGAGCTCTGGTGTTGAAACCGTCTTTGTCATTAGCTTTATTGTTCACGATCGACTCCTCCACCCCCCCAAGTGTCAGGTGAATGTCGTAGGAATAGAAAGTAGAGGCAATTGAGGACTGACTCGGCACGAGGTACTGTGTAACCCCCTGAACTTTCACGTGCCAGTCACGTCTTCAAGTGAACAGTTTTAAAGTGAATTTCTTCGTATCGTGGGTGATTAGTGTCACCAGCACGTGCACTAGTGGCATATTCTCGTACAGGTGACGAGGTTGATGAAGCCATTGTGTTGCGCCCATCAGTGTGGGTACTAATAATTTACATGATTACGTAGTATAATTTTTTTTCGATTTACTTCGAACGAGGATAAGAATGGCAGATGTTCATGGCGTTATCATGATGTTTGTCGTGTTGTGGTGTGACGAGCATACTGTGTGAGAACTGACGATGAAATTGGACTTGACCGAGAGAGCATGAACTGCATGTGACCAACGCCGCCTCACGCTTGTATGTGTTCCTTGCCTACTCAACGCTTTGGTGTCTGGTGCCATGACGTCTGGCCTTGCCAAAGCTGCCAACCCCAGTCGACTGTAAAGTGAAGCTGTGTTTATTCCATCAGCCGTCCTTGAGCCGCCTCATCTTTCTGCCGAGTGACTTTTGGGAGCCGGTAATGAGGTCACGTTGATAATTTGGCGGAATGATTGGATTTTGTGAGCAGCCGATCGTGCGTGCGGTTGTCAGAGCACGATCGCCCGCGGACCGTGGCGGCGCCTCACCGTCTCTTGATCCTGGCTGGAAAACTACCCGCATCTTGCGCATATCATGCACGAGTCGTCGCTCTAATTTCACCGCTGATCGACGCGAGTGATGAGATTGGCCTGGCCGCAGGATGGGAAGATCCCCGGGACAACGTTGCATGTATTTAGTTATGGATATGTTAGGGGCCGTGGGTAGTGCAGTGAGGTATGTATGGGTGTGTGTGGGGGCGGCGGTGGGCTGAGGGGCATGGATGGAGAACAGACTCACCTGGCCCAGGTCACCTGGCGACTCCGTGGTGGTCAGTGTAATCACGTTTCACCGTCGGGTGGTGTCGTGCGCCCCCCCCCCCCCCTCCCTCCCACGTCATGCCGTTCATACGCCTCGGGGAAGTCGGCCGCACGCGACAGTGGCGGTTGTGGTGATGGCTGAGGTGTCAGCGTCTCCCGGGGATTCCGCACCGTCACACCCGAAATTTTCATTGACACCGAGAGTGGGAAAAGTGAATTCCTGGTGTCATGTCCAGTCACACTGCTGAGCGAAGCGTGTAGGGGTTTTTACTCTAAGTGTTGGTTGAGGTCATGCGCAGTTCCTTACGTTCCGGTTCTGTTGCTGGCGGTTTCACACCCCCTCCCTCTGGGGGATGTATTGGCCAGCAGCTCGTACGACGGGAGGGGATTAGGAGGGGCGTGAACGGCGTCGCGACTCAAGGTGTAAGAGAGCGCCCCTGCCTGGCCATATGTATACCCGGCCGCCACCTTCCCAGAAAGCTCCTCCTCTTGCACCTCCCGCCCGTGTTTTCTCTCTGCTCCGATTGTTGCCTCTTGTCATTACCTCTGTGCTTCCGGCCAGGCGTGATTTGATTTTCGTATTTTTCCTTCCTGAAAAGTCAGGGTCGGGGGGAAAAAATTTTGGAAAGGGATCCAGACCGTAAGCCTGTGGTGACCCCTCCTCTACTCCATTCCATTCCTTCCACGATTTCCTTCGTATTTTCGTAACCTGTACTTCTTCTGAAGTTTATGGTCTACGTCTTTGCCTTACTAAGGTTTAGGTCGTCTTCTGCCCTCCCACAGTTCGGTCTCTGCTGACCCATTGTGGACGCTGCGTATTCCGGGTCGAGAACCGTGCACCACCCATGTTATTTTCGAAGGTTGGTCTTCTCCTGGCACATGATAGGCGAGGTAACTGGAGTTGGTGGTAGCGCCACACGGAGGCAGGTGCACGCAAGTGGCTTGTATCGTACTCGGGAGTTTAGCAGGTGTGAGTATTTATAAAGGGCGGTGCTCTGGTCCAGGCTGGGCAGAAGCAAGGACGAGGGTATGCCACAAAGAGCTCTTAATGTGGTGCGTGGGAGTGTTTATTGGCAGCGCGAAATTAGGGCGCGTCTGGTGAATGCGAGACAGACAAACTGTGGGCAAGTCTTGGGCTACGTCGTGGGCGTGGGCCTTAAGGCTATGTGTTGTGGCAAGGGTAGCGAGTGGTGAGAGCTGGGCGGGCCACCGGAGGCGGCTATGGACATAAACCATTGTCTAACCGTGTAGTTGTTGTTGGTGCCGCCCACGCCCACGTCTCGCGTTGCTGCTGCCCCCGCCCACACCCAAGGCCGCCCACTGCCCACCCAGGAATGCTGATTACCTCTGCCGCACAGGTGTTGAAAGGGAAGCCACGGAAGTGGCTTGTCCCTGCCGAAGGTCGGGATGGATGTGTCCTACTTCCCACGAGCCGAGGGAAGCACTGCGCAGGTTCCCGGTGCTCATGACACATCGTTGCTCACGCCACGGCGGTAAGTCCACACGCACTGTGTGTGGGTCTTGAGCACCACGGCGCGACCTGACCCTCTAAGGGTCAGGTCCGGGGCCAGACCATCGTAACAAAGAGTCGCACTTGGAGAAATCAAATGATTTTTTATTCAAGTTTAGAGTAAAACTCTATATTCCTTCCCCCCAGCACTCTAAATAAAATCACTAACTTGGAGAATCGGTGAATTAAATATGTCTCAGTAGGTATGAGAAGATAATTTCATATTTACTTTCTTCGGAATAATCGTTTTAAGCTCAAAAACTAGACGAATAAAGTTTGACAAGTTACCGTTTGTTTTTCCAGAACTTAAATTTCTCACCATGATTTTCTACATTCACGTCCATCATTGTACTAATTTCCTCTTAAGCATTAACTATGACCTGGCTCATTTCAAGAGACATGTTTTTCACTTTCTCAAGAATTTGTAAATACTTTCCCTGTCTGTTT
>JAYMFT010224818.1:0-11292 GCA_038088735.1 Panulirus argus | reverse complement strand
TACAAATATATATATATATATATATATATATATATATATATATATATATATATTTACATAATTCTTTTTCCTTTCTTTAAATTCATCTCATCCGCGGTCTGTCACCCCACTGTCAGTCAGAAGTGGTATAAGTCCTTTAATGAACAGTCTAGTGTGTTAAGTGGGTGCAGGTGGGAGTGTTCTGTGTAGGGGCAGAGGGTACAGGCTGACATACTGTGAGCTTAGTCATCCCCCACTGCTGGTAAATATACCGTCTCTCTGCACACAGATGACGGCTCCTGTCGACTGAAAGTAAATACCGGAGTTTTGCAGGAGTTTAGGGCGCGGTGCAGTGCTGACTTGTACTATGACTCTAGGAGATGCATGCATGCTGCATTTGCTGCCATCCACCTTCACCATCCCACTGTCGTCCCAACCACTTTAGTCTCGCCACCCGTCTGTACCACCCACAACAACCACCCACACTTTCCTCACCTGATGACCACGACAGTCATCAGCCAGCCACCGTTGTTATTCAGTATTACCAAGACCAGCTGACGATCCCGCCCGTAATAAACAACTCAAGATTTCCTTCCATTTAAAGGGGACCTGAGCTGGGACCCCTTGGCTGTGGAGAGGCAGGCTTTACCACCCTTGGCCGCTGGTAACTGTGAAGTGAGGCGGCAGCAAATGTAGGAGGAGGAGCGGCCTCTTCGCCTGATCCTTGCAATACATCATAGGTCAATAACACACACACACACAGATATATATGCATGTATGTATGATAACAAAATACTCATGCGTTGCATTATACTGCAAAGGAATTTAGTATGAACTGGAAAACGAACTGTGTTGTGTAATGCAACCGTTACACGTCGCCTCCGTCAGGAAGCTTTGAGGAGAAGGAGGGAGGTATTTCAAGAGAGGGCTGGCCGGCAGAGAGGGATCCCCAAGGTTACGTCCACAGGAGACTTAGGGGGTGGGAGCACCTTGGCCCCATAGAGGACACCGGCCTTCTCTATACACGCTTGTAAACCCCCTCCGGAGGGCAGTGAGGCAGCTATATATAAGTCGGGTTTAGAGCTCGCACATCATCAGTTCAGCCGCTGACGCCACCGAAGTGAGTAGCAGCAAGCCATCCATACAGTATGGCGGGAGAAGGTTGAGGAGATGATGGTAAGGTAGATGTGAAGGATAGAGTAGAAGGAGGAGGAAGACGATGTAGCCCATCAATAACCCCGCCGTCACCTGCCTTCCATGATTCCAGTCTTTTACGGCACAAAGTCAGTTTTCCAAGTTTCGCGATACGTTTCAGAGAGAGGCTCTTGGTTCCCGGCGCTCGTACAGCATTAACCAAGGTTTTTATTGATAGATTATATTTATACAGAATGTAATTCGTGTCTCGTGTACAAAAGATGATGCCGTCAACACATCTGCATTTACGGTGCTGTCAACTGGTCCTCATTTTACGGTTGATGATACCAAAGCCATTCACTACAGCCATCTCAGATCACATGAGAGTCTGCGTTTATGTCACACGATGCTTAGCGACACACACACCGCCGTGGGACGCAAGTACGAGGGTAAGTCAGGGGAATGCGAGAACTCGGGCACGTACGCGAGCGGTGGCCATTCCCAGATCTCTTCAGGTCACGTGATGAACGCTTTGCCGTTCGCCGTTCGCGTGGGGGTTTGTTTGCCTCTGTGTCTGCCGGACAGTGTTTGTCTGTTTTGAGATCTCTCTGTAGGTGTGTTTGCTCCTTTCTAAGTGTGTCTGTGCGTATGTATTGTATGTGAATGCTCATTTTATTTCACACCATAGCACTGATGTACTTGATCCTTCCTCCTGCAGCCCACAATATGAAGGTCGTCCTCTCCCTCCTGGCTCTGGTCGCTGTGGCCGCCGCCCGTTCGGCCTACCAGTTCTCCGACGGCTACCTCTCCATCCTGGGCGCAGAGCCCCTACAAAACTTCGACTGCGGCGGCCGAGCCTACGGCTACTACGCCGACGTCCCGACTAACTGCCAGGTGTTCCACGTCTGCCTGCCCATCGCCGACGACCTCGGAGAGATCATCGAGACCGCCCAGTTCTCCTTCGTGTGCGGCAACCAGACGGTGTTCAGCCAGGAGTCCCTCGCCTGCTCCCATCCCGAGGAGGCCTTCCCCTGCGACCAGGCTGAGACGCTGTACGACATCTCCAACGCCGACTTCGGCAGGATCCCCGAAGATCTCCCCATTTAGAGGGAATATGTAGCGGGAAGACCGAATATGAATATGACTGTGAGTTACGTTATGTTATGATATCTGTGATATCATTCTATGTGGTGAGTGTCAAGCAATAAAACAGTTCGCAAAAAGTTCCATTCTCTTCATATTCCTTTTCCTCCACACAGAAACAGCGAGTACAAAACACACACACACACACACACACACACACACGCAAACATGCATGATCATGCAAGAAAAAAAAAAATATACATACCACTCAAGCATCACACATAAACAGCACATAACACAAACAAGAAAAAGAAAAACATCTCAACCCTTTAGCCTCGACATACGATAAATCCTGAAAGATAGCAGTAACTTGTCGCGAGCTGCGATAACGGGGATTTCTTTACTGTTGTTAGCAAACGGTCTGAAGGTCCTATGTGGCCACCAGGGGTCTCGTAAGGCGCTGCTGTCCCCAGGCAGTGGCCGGGGCGAGTTCTCTATTGTATCAACTGAC
The DNA here is from genome assembly GCA_038088735.1 of Panulirus argus. Classification (NCBI taxonomy): domain Eukaryota; kingdom Metazoa; phylum Arthropoda; class Malacostraca; order Decapoda; family Palinuridae; genus Panulirus; species Panulirus argus. The sequence goes on along the minus strand of JAYMFT010224818.1, from coordinate 8,585 downwards.
TGAAGGCCTTCGGTACCATCCCTCACAGAAGACTGAGAGGATACGCAGAACTCACGACTGGTGCTTAAAAGTAATCAGACAATAACGTTAGATGGGAGGGACTGGAGGACGTAAGGTGGTATTTTTATGGGTACTTTTTCCAAAGTGAGTGGAATTCTTCAGGGAGGTCAGCTGCCGGGGTCGCTTATCCACAGGTGCACCATTCCTCGTAAGACAGTAATGAAAGCCTAGCCATTTGGTTACCTCAGGTAGATACATGACCCAAACCCTAACACTTTCCCGACGATTCTGGAAATGTTTAAGAAGTGTCTGAGGTTAGTGGAAGGCGAACTGCCGGCCTCAGCGAGTGTTCATGCAACTAATCATGGAGAGAAACGCAACTGCCTTCAGTCAAACAACGCTTTATTTTGCGAAACCAAAGCCTTATAATAACCCTTGGGAGATTTGCTTCACCGTGATACAGAAAACGGTCTAATATTCTACTAATGGGTCTCATGTTCATCGGTCACGCCGAAGATGGCGTTTGAAGATTCGTAGATGGTGTCGGCCTGGTCGCAGGGGAACGCCTCCTCGGGGTGGGCGCAGGTGAGGGAGTCCTGGCTGAAAACCGTCTGGTTGCCGCACACGAAGGAGAACTGGGCGGTGTCCACGATCTCTCCGAGGGCGCCGGCGATGGGCAGGCAGATGTGGTACACCAGACATCCAGTGGGAATGTCCGCGTAGTAGCCATAGGCGCGGCCGCCGCAGTCGAAGCTCTGCGCTGGTTCCTCTCCCAGGATGGAGAGGTAGCCGTCGGAGAACTGGTAGGCCATCCTGGCGGAGGCGACGGCGGCGAGGCACAACAGGGCTGCGACGACCTTCATTATGGTGCCTGGAGGAGGTACAAAAAAATACATTGAAAGGGATTAAGCACCAAACGCCCGGTTTCTTCGCTTGTACACGCGCATCGCTGTGTCGTTGACGTATGACTTGTCATTTCTGTAGACTCGGCTATGGCACACTAGAGAGTGTAGCTTCTCGTTCAAGCGCAAAGTCATTAAGGTCCGACGGAATGTCTCTTCCCTTTATATAATGACTGGAGAAGCCGTGGCTGTCTGGAAATATTCATCACTACCGAAAGGACAAGATGGAAGCGTTCGCAAATCTTTTTATAGCAACAGGCACATCAAAGTTAAATCCGTCACGGGAAAACGTACAGAGGAGGCAAAATATTCTGATTAGTGCGTGACTATCATAAGTATATGCATGGGAATACATACAAACGTACACACCAACACACAAACATAAATACATATAGATATACGAGTTAAAGCTTATGCGTACGACCCTCACACATCCGTTCCCTCCACCAGCAGTCTCCGTAGCAACATAAACCACGAGCTTTCACTGACTGAACGTGAGGAGGCGCTGGTGAGAGGCAGAAGCTGTGTGTGTGTGTGTGCGTGCGCCAGGGGGTCTGAAGGCTAGGATTACTTACTCTCTCGGTAAAGGTCCGGGATGAACTGATGGCAGGAGAGGTCGCGGCTCGGCTTTTATACCTCCCGTTGCCTGGACCTTGGACATCCCTTCTGTCATTAAGATCTTCCCTTCACGGCTCTGCTGCAAGGACAGTCTTGAAAGGCTCCTCTGGGTATGAAAGTGGAGGCGTTCGTTCTCCTTCAACGTCTCTTTTCATTCCCTCTCTCGAAGGCATTTATATAGATTCATATATATATATATGTATGTATAGTAATGTGCATTTTAATTCATACTTTCACACGAGGACGCACTCACGTGAGCCTCCGTAGTGTAGTGGTTAGCGCTGTGATCCACCAGACTAACGGGGTCTGAGTCCGAGTCCCAGACGTGGCAGCCGCCTCACAGACACAACACAACTGTTCGACCTTCCTTTCCTTTCTGGGGCTGGTCGGTTACTGGTCATTCCGTTCTATATTTCATCTCTTTTTCTTCAAAGGAGAATCTGGGAAAGTTTATTATGGTAAAACATGTGAAGCATTCTCTCATACCCACATCAGTATTTTATGATATGCGTAGACCTTGTCTTTCTAGACATGAAGAAATATCTCCCATTTTCTGCATATATATATATATATATATATATATATATATATATATATATATATATATATATATATATCACGCCTCTTACCGGAGATGAGATTAGGCAAATCCATTCTACTGATAACGAATATCACCTCGGTATTTCATTTATGGTGCAAACAGTACGAAAATATCTGCTTAGTGGCAAAGGACTGGTCTGGTCTTTAAAACTATCAAATTAAGATAATTTCCATGTAATCATCAGATACCAAAGTAAGAACAAACCCCACAGTATGAGAGAGATGCCGCGCATCCACCTCGTTGATCTAACGTACCCAAATGCGGATGCCACGTATCCACCTCGTTAATGTCACGTGCCTGTGGATGACTGAACGCTTCTGACACTTCGATGCCGAGCAACTGTAGGGCGAAAGCCACGTACACGGCCTGCTGACCCTACGTAGTCCCCTTAAGGCTGTCGGAATTTCATATATAATTTCATGGCGTCGGGTCCCCCTGCTGCCCATGCCGCATGTTACTCTCCTTCACTGGTGATCTGAACCTTCCAAGGGGACGTGAAAAACAGATGACTTAAAGCACAGGTCTCTGATTTTCTGCATTTCCCATCTCCTTCCATCCCTCCTTCCTCGGTAAACTAATTCCCGAGGGGTCTAATCTAATCTGTCCCTTCCTGTAGGTGTTGATGGATCAATCTTCTCCTTTGTAATCTATCAGCAGAAGTGATGCGTGCCGTTTTCTTACGATGCCCACTCTCTTCTTTCTAACTGATCTTCTGCAGCAATAAAATCCCTCGACTCTTCCAGATTCACTGAGTACCACCTTTGCTCAATTGCGCTTTCTGTTCACAGCTTTACGTCAGCTGCTTCCCTCATCTAACACCTGGACAACTATTTTCCACCAAGCGAGGTGGATGTAATCTACCCAAAGCTGTCGTTTCTTTCCGAAATCTCCCGTCCTTATTCCACAGGAGGATTCTCTCGCCCAACCTCTCGACCCTGTCAGTATTAAAGGCACTAATCTAGCCTCTGGTAGTTCTCACGACACGATATTCTATGTACAACTACGCCAGCATCCCAAGTCTCTGTGGATGCCTTACGAATTTCTCTACACTGCATTTGTCCAAGGTGGACAGAATGTTGCATAATCCCCACTAAAGTACTATTCCATCTCTGGTACACGCACACGCACACACACACACACATATATATATATATATATATATATATATATATCATCCCCTGAGTCCTTAGTATTTGGGTAACGGTCGAACCTTCCTTAATCATATTCAGAGTCACGTTAATCGGAGGGAGAAGGCCGTCCATTTGATCACTTGTGTGAGAAAACAAAAAATTCAATTACGAAAATATACTCAGGATTTTTTTTTTCAAATTTTCTGTCGTACTGAAACCTCGGTATTATTAATCTTCTCACGACTCAAAATTTTTAAGTATCAATTACATACGAGACGTTTCACTACGAAGGGTCTTGATTTTCAGGTAGAGAGCATTAAAACATTTCATAGTCGGAGGAACTGTCCGTTACAGACGCATATGAGAGATGATGGATGTGCATGTAATCACATCTTCGTCAACGCTGATGGGCATCTTCCACACTGCAGAGGTTGCGAGAAGCTTAAGATGAAGGGTCACCTCTCTGTCGTCATCCACATCATTCAAGACCTTCTTTAAAGCCCTGAACCCCAAGGCAAACAGGCAAGCTTGAGACTCAAGAGGTACGAAAAGACGGTATCATTAACACGGAATACAGTCCTAAGCGAATTCCGTCTCCTCATCTCATCGAAGAAAAAAAGGAAGAAACGAAATTTGCTTCTCGTCATTCCTTTGTTTTTTCAGAGGCGTCGAGTATTTGGCTGCCGTCCTCAGCAAGACTTTACACAGCAACGTTTACTCGCTGGAAAGAGAGAGAAAAAAAAAAGGAAATCCTCTCCTTAAGAACCTCTTGGTCATAGACACGCTGGTTTGACGTGGCTTTCGGCAAGGCCAAACAACGTGACTGCTATTTGTACGTGATCCCCGACTGTAAACTCAATTTCTCGTTGTGTGTTGTGCTTTATGATCTAACTGTAGACAGAGTCCCCAAGATACCTCGGGAGGGGCTGAGGCTGCCAGAGTTTGCGTGCGTCGTTAAGACCGAGAATATGCATGTGTTTCCAGTTATTCACACTCCAGCAAGCCCATAGGTGGCAATCCTGATGCTTATGGCCACTGGAAGTCATTGTTTTCTACTTTTGATATAGTGTATACATATATACATATATATTCCTTCTGATCCATGGGGAAATGAAATACGGCAAGTTCCCAAGTGCACTTTTGTGTAATGATCACATCAGGGTGTATATATATATATATATATATATATATATATATGCAGTCCTTCCTATGCATAGATGGATGAAAGGCGCAAGGGTTAAAGATGGGCGACCTTATCCCCAGGTGGTATGAGGCGTTCTGTGTAGGGACCTAACAAGTGAATGTTCAAGGCGCAGAAGGGAGGGGGGGAGGTCAGGGTGGGTTGAGGTCTTGGGTTAACCATTCAACTGTCAATTCCAGCCTCCCTTACTCATGGGTAACTGTTAAAACAGTATGTTCCATGTACTCTCATAAATCTTAAGGTAAGAAATGTTAAGTTCATCCGATATTATTCTGTGAATCCAACGATATTTTGATAAGAATGGGGCCTGGGTATTCCCCTAATGTCCCTGTTTTGGAGCGTTATTTAGCCTGATTTAGAGTCTCCTGTGTCGCTGTATCATGACAGGGATGACATAACGTGGATATTCTAATCATTGATACAAAGTATCTAGGACGGTAATGGCTTGACATATGCCAATTATCTACGACAGTACCATTCTGACAAAAACAGTTTTAATTCTTTATTCTTAGTCAATCTATCTATCTATCTACATATATGTTACCCATTTTTTTGGAATGGTAAATATATATAAATATCAGACATGTAAAAACCAAAATAGCATTTCGTGAAGGAATACCCAGCCAACAGCTCTGTGGACCTGCCCCAAATCTCTCGAGGCACGAAAGAAAGCCATCATTTACCTATATAATTTGTACATCCGCCGAGGAAAGATTACTCTTATAAAAAGAGTGCAAAATTAAACTATACAAACATTATATATGAATGTAAGGTTATATAATGTACTGCATTATAAGTGGCTATATCCTCCCTTTCGTTAATAGAAATGTAACGTATGTCAGAAGAAGCCATACATCTGCATCACAATATACTTGATATAATTGGAGTATCTAAAGTTCCTGCTTAATACTGTCCATATTTACAATGCTTTCAGCGATACACTAACATCTCTAAATCTATAAATTTTCTCTTGCCAGTGTGCTAGTCTTACATATATATATATATATCATGTTAGCTTCCGTCCCAAAGGGTCAGCAGAGGAAAAAGCAAAACAGCAATAGCAAGTAATGCCATTTGACGGTCCTCAGGTGGTTGTAAATGACCTCACAAATCCATACCATAAACCAAAATAAATTCAAGGCTGAATTGAAAGGGAAAAAATAAAATCTACCAAGAGTAAGTGAAAGGTATTTCTCTTCTCTTTTATGTGTGTGTGTGTGTGTGTGCTATATACACTTGTAGAGGAAAGATCAAAGATGGAAGAAAGTGCACGTGTCATTGAATGACTCGGTTCCAGATAGCCGCGACCTAACGTATCGTTGCTTTAAGGTAGTCTCGAACCACTATTTTTTTTTTCTTTGCTTTAAGATAAGTTTCGAGCCATGGTTTCTTTCCCTCGAAATAGCTTCGAACAACCGTCTCTGCTTCCAGACTGCTCTATGTATAAAGGGAGGGATATCAATACGATTCTATAAAGACGCTGAAACATTTTACTTTTATTATATGGGGTAAGCAATGTCAGCTTAACTCCAATAAAAAGAACAAAATATAGAATGATTCTACCGTCCCACTGCATTAGTTACACTAGCTGATCTACGACTAATACCTTGTAGAACAGTATACTTGTGCCCCCACGTGTTAGTTTCACAGACAATGCTGGAACTGTACGTACCAAATGCAAAACATCTGACGGATGACCTGATCACTCCTACCAATTACACAGGTCAAGTTGAACTAACGCACGTGTACCTTCGTCTACTCTTTCCCTTCGATAAGCTGAACTACCTGTCTACCACATATACCAGCAATGTGACGACGGATTCCCCACCATCAACTGATCTCAGGTTCCCCTCCATTAACTGATCTCACGCTCCTCTCCCATTAACTAATCCCAGGTTGCTCCCAATAAAATTATCTCAGATTCATCCCCTTTAACTGTTACCAGGCTCCCTTCCATTGACTTAATGGACTGGGCATTTCATCTGGTTCCCCTCAGTTTAACTAGAAGATTTAAAGCTAAAATGTTTATGACTGAGCCTGCCAGTTGACCTCAGACACAAACCACATCATAACTTGTATTATTAGCTGTTAATCTTGATGTACGTAGTTCTAAATGTTTCGCATGCTAGTATTCCGAACGCAAATTACAAATAAAGAGACTACAACTCTATAATGTAAGGGCAGAGTTATCTTGCACTACGTAAGGTCAGCGTCACGGCTTACAACGTCAGGAAAGCCTCGGTCACAAAATATCTTTGGGTTAGGGAAAAATGATGAACACTCGGTAAGCTTATATATTTATTGTAGTCGTTTCACAGAACGTTCAGCTTACACTCGCCAGGACTGCTTTAAAGGTCCCTCTGGGGAACTTTGCCGAATTCGGCGTTGGAGGAGTTGTAAAGCGCCTCGGCTCGTTCGCAGGGGAAGGCCTGGTCTGGGTGTGCGCAGGAGAGGGACTCCTGGCTGAACGTCGTCTGGTTCCCGCAGAAGAAGGAGAAGTGGGCGGTCTGTTCGACCTCTCCCTCGTCGTCAGTGATGGGCAGGCAGACGTGGAACACCTGGCAGTCGGTACTCACGTCGGCGTAGTAGCCGTAGGCGCGGCCGTTGCAGCTGAAGGTCCGCAGGGGCTCTGCGCCCAAGATGGAGAGGTGGCCCTCGGAGAACTGGTAGGCGAAATTGGCGGAGGCGACGGCGGCGAGGAACGACAGAGCTGCGGCGGCGGCGGCCTTCATGACGGCTGCTGTGGAAGGATATGGACACGACGGACTAACAGACGCTGCACTGGATCACATGAACACAGGAACCCCCTCACACAGATGACAGATATGAGAGCACACTTTCCACTTCTACTTACCTAAGGGAAGCGAAATTTTTCAGAGAGAAAGGGAGAGAGAGAGAGAGCGAGAGAGAGAGAGTTTCAGCTGCTTGGGCGTGACGGCTGAAGGATCGATCCGACGTCGGAAAACCGCTTCCGGGCTGACTACTTGCTGGTTTCCTGTGGGAGATGAACTGATTGAGCGCGAGGTCGCCTTGGGGCTTTTATACCTGTGGTTAACGCGTCCACGGCCAGCCGCCGACCGCCCGGCCATTAAGATCAGCCCCTCCCTGAGTCATCTGGTTTTTGCCAGCAAGAGACAAAACTCAGGAGGTTAGGGCTGCCCACCCGCGGCACCGCGACTTCCGCTTCGTTTCTCTTCATTTCTCTGAACAGCTGACGAGAAACAGACGTTAAAATCACACAAATGACTCCATAAATCACAAACATTTTCAGATTATCATACGAACAAACGAGCACAAAATAATAATAAGATAAAGAGGTGAATTTCACGACCAATTTCAACTTTAATCAAATATTTTGGGTAAGCGGTGAAAAATCATAAACACATAGCAAGCGGATTATAGACGCCGGTTCCTCTTAGGTTTTGATCCACATATGATCAGCTGTCTAATGCATCAATTTGATTATCTAACCATATATTACGTGTAAGGTCATTTTAAGATATTAGATTACATACTCACGACCATTCGATAAGAAATTCTAATGGAGTGCACAGTGTGTATAGTTGTTTCTTGTTGCTTAATTAATTGAGATCACGTATCATATGGATCGACTTTTTAATTCAAATCAATTTACAAGAAGTGCAATCAATGACGTCACAAATTGGTTACTATCTAGGTCACTCACTCTGGGTTCACTGTCTTTGTATTTGAGACTTACTTTGCTGGTAACGATGTCAACGTTGCTGTCGATGTTGTTCCTGTTTTTGTTTATCCTGCTCATTTCCTCACTGATGGTGTCATTGTTGTCTGCACTGATGTTTTAGATGCTGGAGTTGATGCCATTAACGTGCATACTGATGTTTTGGTCGCAGACAGTGACATAGTGACATCTTTACTGTTTATATTTTCTTTGTTGCTGATGTTGATATCTTAATTGCAATTGCAAGTGATGGTAAATAAATCCATTTATATTTTTCTTTTCTTCTGTATTTTGAGCACTATATAAGTTTGATAATCATCTATATATAAGAGCAGTGACACTATTGTAAGCATAAATATTACTGTAAAAATCATATTAAGAATATATATATATATATATATATATATATATATATATATATATATATATATAT
>JAYMFT010224807.1:0-11292 GCA_038088735.1 Panulirus argus | reverse complement strand
CTCAGTCACCAACTTTTGCAGTTTCTCACTCGAATCAGCCACCAGTGCTGTATCATCCGCGAACAACAACTGACTCATGACCATCCCCTCAAGGGAGTTCCAGGAAGGAACAGACATCAGATATGTAGATAGACAGGCAGATATATAACTTCTTGCCCAATACTGTACACTTAAAAAGGCTTACCTTGAAGTTTGCGAAGAGACTCTCTCATTACATGGATGTTGTGGATGTCAAGGAATTGCACCTCAGCGTTTTGATATGCATCTTCACTTTCATAGCCACCACCCTTGGCTTTATTGGCAACAGCATTTACACTGAGGGAAAATATATTCTTCTCATCAACAATGATTTAATAAATAAGTGTATTGCTATTGCAATGAAGAAAGGTGTTGAAAGCATTATGAAATATTTCTTTCATTACCTTGGCCGGGCATCCATGATAAATATCTTGTGGCTTTGAGCATTAGCATCCATGATGTGTTGTATGTAACATTCATCATCTCGACTCCGCTTTCCACTGACACCCACGAGTGGTTGAGCACAGCGTGTAATGGTTGCTTGGCTCTCTGGGTGAATCCAGCTTAGTACCTGGGAAGCAAAAATCACACTGGATAAAATAAATGATAATGAATACCAAACAATATCAAAATAAAGTAAAAGTCATATTCTATGTAAATCATCCCAATGTGTGCCTTGAAAAAATGTGCATAAGAACCTGTAACCTTGTGCTCATCTTAATCTTTAGCCTAAAAAGCAATTTTTCATTCATCTTCAAAACAAGCTTTAAGTATAGCCCAACACATAGTTGGGTGTTTGTTTTAACCCTTCCAACTACTGTCTTGCTAATATGACTTCTACTGGCTCTAGAGTTTTCAAATCTTTTTCAACTTCCAGTATCTCAAGCAACTTAAAGTCTTCTCTATGATTACCAATATGGTTCTGCAGAGGGAGATCCATTCTCCCAGATAGTGACCTCTCTTTCTACACATTCCTAAATGTGGTTAATCTGTTTTTAACTTCCAATATCTTATACATCTTAAATCTCAGAGGCTACTCTCTGATTACCAGAATGATTTTAGCAGACACTTCCAACCTTCAAGATAGTGGCCTCTCTTCCTACATATTCCTCATTGCTCCCAGGACCTATACTCTTACTATCACCACCCCATTACTCATTTAAACCCTATGGTTCCATTCATTGCCATGTCCATTCTCATGCATGTAAAAGACTTCATTTCCTCCAATTTTTCTCCATTCAAATTCACATCCCAACCAAACCATATCTCTCTGTTGCTAAACCTAATAACCTTGTTTTTTCTATCACATTTACTCTTAACTTTCTCCTTACACATACTCTCCCAGACTCAGGCACTAGCTGCAACAGTTTCTTCCTCAAATCTGCCAACAGCACTATGTCATAAGCAAACCACGAGTGGCTCACCCCAAATAGACTGCATACCTACCCCCACCCCTTCTCCTAGACTCTCACATTCTCCTCTCTCACCACCCCCTTCATCAACAGATTAAACAGCCATGGTGACATCACACACCCCTGCCACAAACCAACCCATTTAATTATCAAACAAAGTTTTTTTCATACCAAAAGATGTGTCAGACAGTAAAATATATCATCAAAGAGAAGTAATTACATACTAACAACATTTTAAGTTTTGATCTTACCGGAATCCTTCCTCTGCTTCTAAAAACTGCCACATTACGTAAGTCATGTTCACTAGCTGCTGCCGGAACAGCCCACACTGCTGGGTAAGTTTCGCACAACTCATACTCTTCATTTATGCGGGTGATGCGCCATGACTCATTTGGTAGTCCCTAGACAGTAGGAAATAAAATTTAGCAGTAAATAATTATCACCAAAATTTGTACAATATGCAAATAACTCCCAAAATACAAACTTTTCCCTCTCAACCTCTGATACCTTTCTTGTACAATTACCAGAATTCACGTAAATCCTATATAAGCAACAGAAAACATTTCTCATTCTCATGTGATTATTCAATCGCAATTACCCATTTGTGCATATGGAGTGAGAGTTCTGCATTTGTGGGTCTGTCTTAACCTCTCTTTTCCATCATACAATTGTTGAAATTTATAAAGTTTTTGGCATTCACTGTTTCTTCACTTACTATGTTTCATTTATTTACTCCACAATAAAAGTTTTTCTTCACATCTCTCCTAACTTCTCTTGCTTAGTTCCTTTTTGTAACCACTAGTATGGCCCCTTACTTCTAAGAACTCCTTATAATCAACACATCGATAATAATGTCTTCCATCTCCCTTCTCTCTTTTGGTATAGGTAAGCATATGGCTGCTATCCTTTCTCTATTGTTGCCCCCTGTTGGATATTCTCTAGCAAATCTATTTCTTCCTAAGTTGGGTAACCTACAATATTTTCCAATTTCATTTATCAACTTAAGGAGACTGTAACTTAAATACATATATGGTTGACAAAGCAGAGCAAACACAAAAAAATTAATGACTAAATGCATCAGTAGTTAGCTCTTATCAAAAGCAATGTATTTACACCAAATTCAACTGTATAATCTGTCAAACAAAAATGCAAAGAATCTCTTTCATCCTAACTAGAGTGTTCATATGTTTGTTGTTTCACATACTATATTTATTTGTAAAGTGGTTCAATCTAGACCTCTATCTTCTCACAAGTCCAGCTTGTCTACACAATTAATTCATTTCTACGTCTACATCAAGTGACATACAGGGCTGTAACCAAATACTTTAGTCTTATTCATTTGCCCTAAACATGAGGGTGCCATAATACAAAAACCCATTAGAATTAGCTTCCAAACACCTGAGCCATTAAAAAAAATTTTCTAAATCAAGAGCAATATCAGCACAATATATGATTCATCTAAGTCTCAGATACATCTGCAGCTAGATCTTACCTGTCTCTTTAGTTCAGCAATGGGCTCAAATACACTCCAACCATTCTCAGGATACTGTTCACAGTATTCAAAGGCAAAAAAAGGCAGCTTATGAGATGCAGGAAATGCATGCTGGAGCAATTTCTCTGTTACCATTCGCCGAGAATGGTTTTCCTGGGGATGAATAAAAACATAATATTACTGAAACGACATCCTATATGTTTAAGGAGCCAAAGCTACCCCATGAAAATGCTTGAATCTATTTGAACCTTATATTGAAATTCAGTACTAATCTACATAAGACAAAGTCACAATCTGTAACCAGAAGCTGAAAAAGAAAAAATCTTAAAGAAAGTGACAATTTACAACTGCTTCTCTTCATTTTAGGTGAAAGTAATATTCTGTGGTTAGTTATAAACAAACAATTACATTATGCAACTGGAACTGTGGCTCACCCAAAACAGAGTGTTACCATCTCCAAAGACTGTCTGCATCTGGATTACCAGAAAGCATTTGACAATACCAAAAAGGGGGATGATTAAGAAACTGGATCACCAGGCAGTAATGAGGAGGAAACTCCCATGAAGGACTGAAGATTATCTCGGAGGGAACAAAGGACATATGTTAGAGGAGTCTTTTCAAATGGGTCGAGATGATCAGCATAGTATTACAAGGTTCGGTTCAGGGACCATTGCTGTTCTTGATCTATATAAATAACTTGCCTGAATAAGTTTGTAGATGATGCAAAGGTCGAGGAAAGTGAAAAGCAAAGGGGATTGCATCAGATTAATTCCTACTCTGACGTAAAATCAATTAGAGATAATCCCTAACTTACGATTTTCTGACTTTACATTGGAGCAATATCAATACAAATTCAGTAGAAAAGATATTTTGAATTTTGATCTTTTCCTGGGCTAGCGATATGCTGTGCAGCGGCTGTGAGCTGCAGCTTCTAGTCAGTCACGTGATCAAGAGTGTAAACAACCATATTAAGTGTATTTTCGACTTAAGATATGTTTGACTTACGATTGGTTTACTGGAACGTAACCCCATCGTAAGTTGGGGACTGGCTGTTTACAAACGAACAGCTGAACTGCATTTTTTTCAGTAGGTGTTACTTGAATTTGATGTTCTATAAACTTCACTTACTTTGGAATACAATATCTAATACATTATGAACTGTCAGGTATAGGTTTTTGTTCCAATCTTATACATTTTTTTTTATTTCTGACTTATGAACAGGGGACAGGAACCTAATCCATTCATAACCCAGGGACCTCCCATACTGTTTAAGATGAGTGCAGGACATACCAGAATGTGTTGAGCATCAAGAATAACTTTTCAGCTGAGGTAATCACAAAAATCCAGCTGAACAGGATCATTACTACGGGAGAATTAAAAAAAAAAAAAAAAAAAAAAAAAAAAAAAAAAAAAAAAAAAAAAAGGTAAATAATATGCACTGAAAAGAAAAAGTCCAGGTTTGTGCTGCTTTTAAGAAGCATATAATAATCAGATGAAGAGTTTCTAAAAAATTCTGCAGAAATATCAAGACGACATATTCTTCTGCATTCAAAATACACCAGCCTGAAAAGCAAGATAAGCAATGTCTGCAATTATTTTAACAAGTACAATGGAGCACCATTTTTCAATAAAATACTGATGAAACTTTACAAAATTATAACTAAGAAAATACTCTATAGTTAAATGCCGTACCTGTTTGTGGGCAAACCGCAAATTTCGAATATCTTTACAGAATATTTCGATCCCGTAAGAGTTCTCACCACGACTAGTATTTGCACCACCCACTTTCTCTATTCTTGATACCTGTAAGTTACAAATATGTCAGCGATTGGAGCACATTAGGACAACACATTTCAGCTCCTAAAACAAAGGCATATTGCATTAATGGCCTCTAATGCATATTCCTATGCTTCAGTAACCTGAATTGATATATCAGCCAAATATTTATTGATATACCTAATCAATCTACCAGAAATCTTTTGAACAGTATAGCCACATGATCAAGTCTCTCAATACCACATATTGCCCTCAAGCAATTCATATCCATCAAATTCACCTTTTTCTTTTCTCTACATTAATGGCCTAAGACATCCAAGCAAAATTGTCATATCTACTATTACTTAAAACATCCTCATCTTTGCCCTTTCAGACACTGAGCTTTACCACAAGCCCCTTAGTGCTCCCATGATATCAGTTCCTACTTCCACCTTTTCATTCACTTCATTCCCCATATTTTCCATGTCTACGCTCAGGTCCTTACACTCCACTTCCTCAAGGTCCTTCCAATTCAAACTTAAACCATCCAGTCTCACCCCACTACTGCACCTCATCATCTTGGTTTTGTTCACAATTATTCTCAACTTTCTCCCTGCACATACTCACAAACTTGGACACTACCTCTTGAAGCTTCTATCTGGCATTATCAGCTGTGACTTCATCTCCCGTGTTCCCCTACCCCCAGCAAACTGTAGACCAGCCCCTCAAACTAGGCTCTTGCATTTATCTCCCTCACCACCTTCTTTCCACCTTACCATTTGCCATGTCTCTCACTTCAAATGCCACCTCAACAAAAACCCATTAAATCTGCCTCTCAATTGTCTATCATATACTGCAATCATTAACAATGTTCACTTCACCGCTTCTTTGCCTGCTAACACTCTCCCATTTGATCTCACGATAATTCCATTTGTTTTCTTCAAACTTTTTCACCTGCAAACACATTTTCTCATTTCCTCTTCAGTTCATTCATACCCTCCCATTTACTTCCTTTTAATTCTCTTAACTTTCTTCATGACTACCATAGTTTTCTCTCATACTGCTCTCGATCACTTTGCAGTATATAATATTTTTTTTCATATGTATTTGCCATTTCCCATGTCAGTGAGATAGTGATAAGAACAGAGTACTGAGCCTTAGAGGGAAAATCCTCACTTGGCTCCCTTCTCTGTTCCTTCTTTTGGAAAGGTAAAAACAGGGGGGGAGGATTTCCAGTCCCCCACTCCCTCCCCTCTTAGTCACCTTTTATGACACGCAGGGGGTACGATGGAAGTATTCTTTTTCCCCTATCCCCAGGGTATATAATATGTACTCATATAAAAATACCAAAGGAGAAAGAAAAAACTGGTCAAAAAGGCATAGTAAGATTAAATCTACTCATCTAACTACCTAACTTATTTGAATCTATCAATATTTACACTATTATCATCCTCTATCAAGGATGATCTATGATTCTTATAATACTAAAACTCACCACACCCAGAGGAACTTCTAATTCAAATGCAGGATCAGTGTCAGGACTCCGAAAGTATAATCGATAACTGGTAACTGATAGAGTGCCTTTCTTTGGACCTGTGTATGGGCAGATGTAGGTTACTTCCCTTGCTGTCCCCTCGAGATGCTCTCCCGGAACTAGTGAAGGCTCATCAGGTCGCAGAGTTCTGGTGCCATCACGCACTGTCATCTATGGCCAAGGGCAATTGCATAGTTTTAAAAATTTGAGGATATCATTGTGTCAACTGATCATATTGTTTTTCACTTTACTTGTAAACATCAGAGGTCATCATTGGTATAGGCATTTGTGAAGTTAGGGGATAAAAAGAGCATGAAATACACTTCTCATAAAAGACAATGATAGGCAGCATGCATAGTGCGTGTTCTACAGCAGCTTCCATTCTGTGCACCTTAACAATCCACCACCACCTCTCCTATTATCAGGCAAGATATCACATTTCCATGTTGGCACTCTTAATATCTGATTCACTCAACTGCAATTTCACTTCCATTCTTGAACATTCCCCTGTCCATCCCACCCTTACTTCATACTTCTTAGGTGTATAATTGCTCTTCAAAGAACATATTCTACAATATTTTACTCTACCTCACATCTATTCAAAGTTCCCCCAATTTATCTTACTGCACCAATACACTTTCCTGTAATGTCATCACCTCAAATCAATACTTTTTCAAACCATCTGAACTCCATCCTTTTCTATATACAATATTCCACAATTGTGAAGTACACCTTTACATTTCACACAGACTTCCTGCAACTATTTATTTGTTTCCAAAATAAATTATTATGCTCCCTTAGATTCATGTTCATTTTTTTTATGAAATCCTAATTTGTTTTCCTTTTTACTCATATGCATTAACTTTTTCAATCTATTATTCATTACTGCTTTTGATGATTTGCTTCCTTTCTAAACATTACCTTACAAAACCATTCTCCATAAATCACTTTCCATAACCTATTTACACACTGGCAAATACCCTTGAGGAAATCTCTCTTAATGGATTCTACAAAACCATCAGCACTTCTTTAACCCTGCTCTGTATTGTCGCACTGATTAATTGACCATTACGTCTTTATTTGTGTAAGTATAAAAAGTGTCTTGGTAGTAGTTTGACTTACAGCCACATAACATGTGGAGGCAAGCATGGTGTGTACAGTGGATACGATATACTGACATAGGACCAGGGTGACAGGTATGCCTGAAAAGGAAATGGTATCCTTTAGCCTTTAACTTTTCACTGTGGTAAAGTTTCAAAGTAAGAAGTGGTCCTGAGGTTGTGTAATTAATAATCCTTATATCTCACTCAGAAATGTTAACCTGATCTTTTTCATCACTAAGTTTAATATCGATTTATTTATCTATTACACTTGATCGCTGTTTCCCGTGTTAGCGAGGTAGTGCCAGGAAACAGACAAAGAAAGATCCATCTACTCACATACACACATATATAAATACATGCACATATATGTATTTAAAAAGAAATCATAAATTTTCAAGCCTTTATCCTTATAACCAGAACAATGACCTGACCCACCTGCATCATTCATCCAATCACTTACAAGCAAAAGAAAGCAACATTATGGAAAAAAAAAAAATGAAACTGTTGTTGAGATTCATAACGAGTAGATTAATATTAGCTTAAAAACAAATAAGCAGACTGAAGGACTCAAAGGGAAGGTTCAGGAGGAAATATATTTTCAAGTATTCAACAATGAGGACAGTTTTTCCCCTCTTGTTGAAGAGATGAAGTGTAGTTTAGGATAAAATACTATTTCCTTGGATGAATAAATGTATTCTAGAACCCCAGCTAAATATCACTAAGAAAAGGATGCAACAAGCACAAAATTCAGCATCATTAATCTTCAGTTCAGGCCCATTCTCAGAGGACATCCAAGATAAATATTACACTCATAAGTAATCAACATAAAATATCCAGTAAACAGACAGCCATGTGATCTCCATTGTATGAAAAAAGTATGAGAGTACTGCTACAACCTGCATCAAGAGTCTCTATTCACCAAGGTCATCTTCTGAGTATGGGGTTTAGGCTCATGTTCAGAGGTACTGCAGCCCAAATTACTCACTTTGGAAGTGGCGTTGAGGACATGCGAGAGTTGGTGGTGATGTTGTTGGTCAGTGGAGGTGGAACTTGAAGAGCAGGCGCTCTTTGGGGGGGAGGGAGACCCTGCCGAGGGTGACCCCGCCTGAACCCCGCATGCAAACAAAGGTAAAGAGTCAGACACTAAGCTTTGCAGTGATGACATTATCAGTTCTGTAACTTCTTTGGATACATTTCATGAAAATGAAATTGTGAATGGCAAAAAATCTACTAAAAGTTAATATAATGGCTTAACAATGGAATATCATACAAAGGACTAATGACCTATTTGGCAAGGTTCACACACCCCCTTCCAATATCTATTATCAGACATATAAGTACAAATATAAATGAATTCTTGGTTACTTATGTAACAATAAAAAAAAGAAAAAACTGAATTCATAGCAGTATTACATAACACTATGCAAAAAAAAAAAAAAAAAAATCACAGGAGCAATGCATAACTCACAACAGAACACTTTAGTCTTCAATTCACAGTGTTCACTCAAACATAATATTCTTTTAGGTCTTCTTAATCAAGTGAATATTTAAACCATTTTATTTATCACTGCATAAAAAAAAAATCACTCCACAATTTTGTACTTTTTTGTTTCTCACCCACTATATACCTGTGCAACTATTTATGCTGATTTTCTGACATTCAAAGTACAGCAGCATGAGGGAATTCTTTTCCATATATTTCAGCTATGAACTACCTCCAGACCTTCAAGAGCTGGTTTCAACAGTAATCAATACTTAAAATAACAGAAGAATATTCATGAAACCTGTTTTGTTTCTTGAATTAACAAAAGGCTTAACACTTGTATTCACTATATTTAAAAGTTTGTGAAAGTAATGAAGGTTACATAGGGAAATTTGATTTTTAAAGGTAAGTGAAGTTGGCGTTGGGTTTTCAAAGCTGTACCATCAAGTTGGACACAACAAGAATTCACCAGGAAAAAAAATCATCAGCGGGAAAGGGAAACCTCTGCTGAAAAGTTTTCATGAGGAACTCAGACCATATAATATGCCTATGCTATTGGATTAAATGCCACATCCAACTCCTCCTCCAAACCCAATCCCTTTCTCCTCAGGACTCAGTTAATGAACCTCCTGTTCTTAACTTACAAGGCACTACTCCAGATCCCAATTCAAAACTAATAAATGAAAAAAGTTATTCCTCTCTCTAGCCTGCATAATCTTTTATTTTCATACTCAAGTTACCCTCTGCCAACTAAAAGCTAGGAAGCAGCACTGGAGTTAACCAGTTATGGAGACTCTTTTGCCATGGCTAACCCCTTTAGGGAGCTCCTGGAGGGGATGGGTGTCAGACAATGACAAATCACTCTACGAATAATGAAATTCATAAAGAAAATTACTTGGCTACATTTTGCCCCAACTCTGCCATTCTTGATTTAAATGTAGATTATTTACATCCACTACAATTGCTTACTCTTATTCACCGTATACACACACACATGCTTAAGAGATGGGGTTCCACAGGTATATAACTCTCTCCACCCAGTACAAACAGAAGCAGAACCAAGATGAGACTCAACAAAATGGCCTTAAATTCCAGTTAGACTCAATAAATAAGTATTCTTTTTACTAACATAAACCTGAGACAAAAACAATAATCAAAAAGCAAGAAAAAATAGGTAAAACACATGAGCTTGCTTGTGTCCTGTAGCACATAAATAGCTCATCTATAATTTTTAAAATCTTATGGAAATGTGCAAATAATACACATCTAGATGTTAGACATGTTTTGCCTGCACCAGCCTCTGCTTGCTGCTGTTACCAAATATATGTTACTATGCTATCTCAAATTTTATTTAAATCCTGAGTTAATCATGCATGCTCACTTCATGATTGCCATCTTTTAATACACTAATTAAATGGCTAATCTTCACTTCCTTTACAATTCTCCTATTACAAGAGGTAATTTTCTGGGTTTTATGTGAACCTTGCCCAGTATGACTAATATTTATGTTATCACAAAAGTCTGTCTAGTGGGTTTTGTGTGAACCTTACCAGTTATGACCACCAACTTTAAACTTTATTAAATCATTATTCTTTCCGAGAATGATGAAAAATATCTAAAAAAAATTGAGTCAATTAAATCCTGATAATGTCATACTCAAAGATAAGCTCTAAATGGTTTGCTGAGGATGGTTAATAGAAAATAAAAGCTTGTATGTCATAAATTCCATATCAACCCATCAGACAAGGCAGAAACTAAGATGCTGAAAACTAAGAAAGAAAATCTTATTAGATCAGTAACAGCTAAGCCCCATTTCCTTTTCACTTTAGTGAGGCATGAGTATCATTTCTGCAATGAGCACAAATGGTAAATTTGATTACAAGCATCCACTGCAAAAAAGGTCATGTATTATTCTGAGAAGCATTAAACTATCTATACCTGCTGTTTTTGTTTAGATATATAAATCATTTAAAGGCAAGCACATAAATAATGGTTAAAATAAAAATGCCATTTCTTTATCATATTCATTTAAAACTTTAAGATTTCAAAATTCAAATATCCATTTCATATAAGCTGTTTCTGCAAGCAACTAATCCTTTAACTATTTTAATAATATTAAAAACATAATACCATAATTGCAAAAATTAAACAAAACATTAAAGATATCACCTCCAAGACAGAAATATAAAAGAATAATTCCTTCTCTCAGAGATTGTTTGTCTTCTCCTGTCACTCAGATAATTAGGCTGATTACAGAGAACCCTAAAGTCATTTTAATCTAAACTGAACTAACCCATATAAACAATACCAAAACAATTAAACATAACTTCATGATATTACACCTGGTATTAGCAATCAGACAGTAACTTTTTTTTTCTTTTTTTTTTAAAGGCTCCAGTCACGGACAAAAGTCCACAACAAGGCCGGGCCCTAATTGAAATATAGAGAGAACTGAGAAAGGGGGAAAAACAGACAGGGAAAGTATTTACAAATTT
>JAYMFT010224806.1:0-25080 GCA_038088735.1 Panulirus argus | reverse complement strand
ATTATTATTTTTATTATACTTGATCGCTGTGTGTGTGTGTGTGTGTGTGTATAATCATATGCATAGTCTTAAGCCAGGTACCCATTTTGTCGACCAACCCTAAGGGGAGGATGAACAGCTGGGCTGACTGTGGACTAACTGCTGCAAACAGGATTCGAGCGTATGTTCTCGACCCCGGGCGTTCCGTGAATGCATCACGGTCAGCAACACTAACCGCTGACTTCGTATCACGATGGTACAGCTACGATCTACCGTGGATGTTATAGTATCGTTGTGCTGGAAAGCCTTAATTAATCTTAAGTTGAGGCACAGTACTCTCAGTACTCTAGCACCTTAGAGCCTAGATAAGAAGCATGGGGAGAATGGATGTCAAACTCTTAGATAGGTGTGAGATATCTCAGTTTTGAAGTGTGGGTATGACGGAGACGTGGTGAGATGCTTTATTGGGAAGACCCTGTGCAGACAGTGTTATAGGAGGAGATGCCTCTTGTGAGGATTTTTTGTGGCAAGATCTTGGTGTTGCAGGGACACTGTGAAAAGTTCCGTTTTTGGTGTCTTTAGGAGGAATATTTTGTGAGGGTTCTCCTCGGGAACCTGGGTATGGAGGGAGTCACGCACCAGCCACGTCACGATGGACGCTGCAGTCCACAGGAAGAACACTGACCACTGTCTCTCACCCTTTTGTCTCTCTCTCAAGCCGTTCCTGAAACTTTATTTGTAGTTTTCTTGCGGGGAAACGCATGAATGGAAATGCAATACAGCTTACACGTTTTTCCATATCTGTAATGGCTTCAAACGGGGAACAGATGTTGGAACAAGCAACAGAATTCTTGAAAATATGGTGCAATCCAATACTTTATCTATCAGAATAGCTGTAAATTGCTGTGAGGAATATCTGTTTTCAGGAGACAAGTATCGGGATGCCTGAGATGTAAAAGACGATTGAATAGAATAAATACTAGATTGCTGTAAATATTTCCTCACCTAAGAATTTACAGAATTCGTACAGTGTTGGTAAGTCTTTGGAAGAGTTCTCATATCTTTCTCTTGAAATTTGATTAAGCTATTGATAGTACTTTACTTACAATTTGCATGACATATGCACATATGTTAATTCAGCTGTTTGTTCCACATGCTCTTCGATTTCGGTCAGACATATACATAGATTTAAGAGCACTTGCATACTGTACATACGAGTAGGATAAGCTAAAGTCTCTACGTGTCAGTTCAGAATGAATTCCAGATAGGAAAACCGACGGGCGTAACCCAGCATGAGGATGAAAGAGCTGTCACTGACGAAGTGTGTCATGTTTACATGCGTGGAACACCTGGCTTGCGTCGACCCTCTCAAGGCATCACTAACAGCCTGTCAAGATTAATAACTGATGGACATTCAAACATGGGAAAGAATAAATATGTTTCAGGAATTTGTCTGAACACTAACAATGGGAGAGCCCAGGTTTCACACGCTGCCATGAAATCTATTACTTCAGAGACAAGTTTTTTTTTTCTTCATTTCGGGCATTGGAAGATTTTGACGTTCAGCATCAAAAATGGAATCTTATTCGCTAATAAGAATAATTCACAGAAAAAAAAAGTCTGTTTAGTCAAACCTTGCTTTTCATATACGCGTCGTAAGTACGTCACGCTGTTGTTCACAGAACATTGAGGAGTTTTGGCGGTGCAATAATCTTTTGTTAGTGGCATTCACAGGTGAGGGTTTGTCGCTTTCCACCACTTGATTGCTCTCCAGGCAATGCTACCTGGAAGCACCAAGCGATAAGGGGAACTACTCGGACTAATGAATCAGTCCTTTAAGCGAGGAGAAGAAGAGGAAACAGGTGACTGGACGCTGCGTCATAGAGAATGTAGAGTCCCTTTAGGGAGATCACGCATATCATTTGGTATATGGCAGAAGATAGCTATTGGGTGACTACCGGTCATGGTCACTGCAGCTCCTATGGCTCCTATTCCATCAGGTTAACAGCTGTCCATGAACACTTTGTGGGGCTAGGGTTCCATACATACTGAACGGTCTATCCCTATACTGCCAGGCCCATAATTCGATTGCTGATCTATGTATGATAGACGGCCCATCGGATGTTAAACCGGTATTGGTGATTGGGGATATCGAAATGCAATGTGAACCCACAATGTGTGCTGTTAGCGTACACTGTGTGTGATTTGCTGTTTCTCTTTGCCACGTGGCCTATCGTGCGTTCTCCTACTGTACGCTATGTTTAGTCGGAGGTCTCTGTACACCAGGTGGTCCACGTTGCTGTGTTGTTCATACCCATGGTGTGCGGCTACTAGTTTTCACATATTAGGCGCTCCATCATGTCTGTTGGTCATATACAATGTGTGGGTGGTGAACTGTGCGTATTAGACAGCTTGTGCGGACGGTTATCTCCTTATTCTACCAGGTCTATCGTGTGTCCTGCCAGGTTACGCGGTTGTGACATCCATGTCTTTTCTCTGCAGACGACCTTGCCATCACACCACAGCTCGCTAAAATGCCGCAATCCATTGATAACATATAACAATATCTCACACTTTTGAACAATCGCTCCTTCCCCCATCCCAACAGAAAAAAAAAGGAAAACAACATCCGGCCTTAAAAGCCTGCATTTGCGTTACTTGACACACGACAAAAACGAATCAAATATACACTCGAACATCACGTATTTTAATCATCCCCGTGTCCTTTTAATGAAACACACACAGAGAACTAAGCATCACACACATAAACATGACATTTTTTCGCCTCTTGTCAACAATAAAAACAAAGAGACAATACGAAAACTAAACTTCCTGTGAACCCTTACAGAAAAAATTGATAAATTTTAGCACTTTATCCATGCCTCCACTAAATCCAAAAGCAACTGTCAGAAACTCTACGTAACAAACGAATAAAAAATCTCTAAGATCCATAACGGGACGCACTCAAATCACCATCGTTGATTACCTGCAAACAGAGATACATAACTTACCACTATTGACACATTTAGAGACGAAATGTTTGCTGCAGCCGCACAAGATTCCACTTACCCCAGCTAATCTAACAAATCACCCACTTCCACACGGAAATAAGAAACGCAACCCATCCTTACGCCCTCATCACCTGTTCAACGAAATCCCTATTCCATCAGCTAATGTCACTCCAACCAAGAACATATATACATATGAACGTCACCCATGAAACGCTAAATAGCAAGGTCCCCGAACATCATTGTCAACACACCCTCTCCCTACAAAAGCTGCTGCGAATCTCCACTAAGTAAAGAAACACGTGTCGGGCCTCAGCTCTCGCCACCATCCATCACAACAAGCATTACAAACCTGGAACAGGCAACACACAAGATCCTCTCTCTTTCAGCTCACGCAGGAGACACAGTACAGATTACATATGACAGGATGGTCGAGCCTTGCACAGTACGTAAAGAAAATTATATTGGTTGCAATCCTATGAAAAGCAAGAACATACGGTGAAAAGCCGAGAGGTGAGAATGAAGTCATACAACGTGACCGAAATGGCGAGCAGTTCTCCTTGATGGAGCGTATGCAGACGGCCTCATTAGGGCCATGTTCTTCATGAGGTCAGAGCAGAACATGGCCAGGGCAGGGCGCCCCTTGGGAAAGGCCTTGATGAGGGGGAAAGGGTCAGTTTTTTTTCAGTACCGTCGGGGGCGAGGGGCCAAGGCTCCGACACCGTAAACTTTACCCTTCAGAGTGAAATCCTCACACGCGAGGCTCCGTGTAACCTCTTCACAGGGTGGGGAAGAATGACACAAACTCCCTTGATTCTCATAAATGAAGATGGAATACCGAATTGATGCTCAGGTTTTCGTCATAGAGCGAAATACGTCTCGCAGGTTAGCCGCAAGGAGCCAGAGAGATTACCATCACTCATAGATTCTGAAGGTCAATATAATGAGCAGACACACACACACACACGGATCTACAGCCGCGCCGCCCTGCCCTGCCCTGGCGCAGCCGGGACCACACATACTTCCCTCACCTTCACCCCTGCCCGCTTACTTACAAGCGTCCTTGCTCCACCTTACCGCCAGACTACCCCATTCGCCATGTCTAATTACACGCCCACCGACACACGCCCACGTTTCAGCTAGCGACTTCTACTCTCTGTGCATCCGCGTCTTATCAAACGCCCAGCGTGGTCAAGTATACACATTCAGATAAGCAGACACAGTTCAACATATGCTCACTTATACGCGAGTGTGTGCAAGCCTACAGACAAACACACACACACAAACACACTCTCTCTCCCCCTCTCTCTTCCCGTAACGCTCAAGTAGTAAGCTAGAATAGTAATAAGACAGAACACAGACAGACAGACAGACAGACAGACAGACAGACACAGACACAGACACACAGACACAGACACACACACACACACGCACACACACACACACACACAGCTGAGTAAATTGAAAAGGCTTAAAGCCTTAAATTTGCCACCATAGAAAAGAGAAGAGTAAGAGGTGACCTAATCACAGTCTTTAATTTGATAAATCATCTCCATGATGCAGACAGTAAACAGTTCTTCGAAAGATGAAGGGATAGTACCAACAAGGGTGATAGCATGAAATTTTCAAATACACATGTTAGAAAGGATGTGAAAAAGTGTTTTGATAGAGCAAGAATGATGGATCAGTGGAATAAACTAACTGAGGATATAGTAAAGAAACACAGCATAGGGAAATTTGAAACGTTATACAACATAGGAGAATGTTCAAGTGATGGGATCCACGATAGTGAAACCCCCTCTCCAAACAGTACAAATTGGCATTTACAAATAATTGACAACACACACACACACACACACACACACACACCTACACCCACACCTCAATCCACAACTATACCTCAAACCTTGACATTAAACTGTTTATATCATTAGAACAACCGTCCTTAAAAATAACGTCTTATCTTTGATCACTCTTTGATACCTTGCATGAATGGCCTGAGATCAAGAACAGATGGATCATGGATTGGTATAAGTGGTAGTCTTGGAGGAAGCTGGGATATTTGCTTCCATTCCGCAACAGTAACTTCTGCTATGCGCTTGGCGGAGACGGAAGCTTCACCAAATGGAAGACGTTGATTTACACAAGGAAAGTCGGAAAAGAATTTACTTGAGTTATTTCCGTCAGCCTTATTGAGATGCCATTATCAAACTAAGAAGGGGCTGCTGGAGGGATAGGTGCCTTTAAAATAGATACATCTGTGAGAGGATGGTCAGATAAAGTAAATGGAGGCGAGATCATTTAGTTACAACGCGAAGGATTAGAGGCGAAAAACAGATCCAGAATATTAGGAGAGTGGTCACAGGAATATTGTGCGGAGTGGGTGATAATTTGATCATCAGTGAGAATGGAGAATGTGAGGGCTTCAATACCCCCACCATCCACATGGGAAGAGTTCAACCATCTCCTATGGCGAACGCTGAAATCTCGTAAGTATAGGATCTCGTCTTACGGATGAGAAGTCATGTCTTTATGGCAGGAGTTTAGTTTATCGAAAATAAAGAAAGATATGATATGCAGGAATAAGAGAACAGTAGGCGAAACAAAGGAAAACAGTGGTTATTGGGAGACGGACCTTGAGCCTGATAACATCAAAGTTTGGGGACTCAATGAGTGCCACTGGTGTGTTGTTGTTGTTGGAATAAGCACAAACAGCAAAAGACCTTTGAAACTTAATCGTAATTGGAGATAATAGATGGATGTGAGAAAAAGGTTAGCGAAAACAGACAAATAGGTCTAAAAGAGAAGTAAGATAAGTAGATAGGTACTAAACAGATGGTGTTCAGCAGAAGATAGGTTACTAGAAAGACGACGATTGTTGGTACAGAGAATAGGAAAAGAAGCAGGTCTGTTATAGACGGAAAGGTCGTGGGAGGTGTGGACATGCGAAAACACACATATACATAACTATGTCTGCATTGCTGTACCGGCGAACCCAAGTGCAGTGCTGCCCTCTTGTGGCGTAAATGAGAGTGAGTCAGTGTGTGCGAGTGCTGCTTTCTAGTGGTGTTAGTGTGAGTTACTGTTATTCTCAGTTGCTTGTCTGAGTGGTGAGGTGTGTTTGACGTGGCATTAGGTGTCATGCTAGAGCGTTACACGATGACATGTTAGTGTGTATCCTGCACCAGCGCCGCACAGATCGTACCCTGCACCAGCGCTGTACAGATTGTATCCTGCACCAGCACTGTACAGACCTCCCAGGTAATTGTGCCTTTCAAGCCTGTGTTCCTTCAAGCCATCTGTACTTTTAATAAACCTAGTGTGTGTGCGCAACCTACGGTTATCATTAACCCTCAACAGGACACCGTGAGTTCCCTGTCAACAGGAGGGACCTGTACTACAACCGTGCAAGTCCTCCCTCTCATTGGCAGCAGAATCAGGTGGGAATCTGGAGACTCTTAGCGCCAGGGACTGAGGGCCATGAGGTTATTGGATTCTACGTGATTGTATTTAAAAAAAAAACATTCTAGAAACAAGAGATAGCAAGAAAAATCTATGTAAAGAAAACGAGTGAAATCTGCGTAAGTTTATTGTGCTTCTAAGGAGTAGATAGTAGGACTAGCTCATTAGTCCAGTCCTGATGAGAAAGTAAGACCAGCAATCCCTATATGGAAAGTATACGATAGTTACGGGCACCACTTTAATGCTCCTGAGTCAGGTCGGTAGTACCAGCCTGGACGGCTGTTAAGGTGGATACTGATATCATACTTCATCTGCTGGGTATCTTGGCTCAAGAAACAGGCTAACTTACTGCAGAACGTCACATGATATGGACTGAGGATCATGCCGACTAAAAGCAGTATGCTTTAGGAGAGGTGCGGTGCCCTTATCCTATTCAGAGTACAGATATGATGAATAGCTTTTTTATCTCCAATGGCCTGTCCAGACGAGCGGGCCTGATCGCCGGGCACATTTAACGGGCAAACCGTCAAAGTTCCCGAGCGCACTATGAACGAAATCGCCAGGCGGTGCACGGTGGCTCGAGCTTGGACCCTGCGGACAACATTCACGGGCAGGCCCGGCAGAATTTGCCCGCCAACCGCGATGCCCGGCGGACATACCGCTCGTTTGGACAGGCCTTAAGGAGACACAATATCATTGTAAACTAGTTATCTGAATCCAAAAGGGTATTTGCAACAAGGGAACGTAGAAGGAATATTAGCAGTAAAAGCATCAGAAAGACACAGAGTAAACAAGGCAAAGATGTAGTACATACAAATAACATGGCGTTGGAATATTCAAAAGACAGAAATCGGATTTCAGAAGATGGGGTCCTCACAAGTTTAAGAAAGTAGGCAATAATTAACATTTCTCTCATATAAACATGCTATAACAGAAGGTTAATGATTTTTTTACATAATTACCTTGGAGAAGGGCGCGCTTTGTCCTATATATTTCTCGAAGTAGCATTAAGTGGAAGATTTTCCTTACGCAAACAAATTTTCGGCTATAACATCATTCTCAGTATTTAGAACATCAGAAATTTAGGAACAGTCATCACATGCTTCTTTATTTCAAAATGCATTCTATGTACAAAACCTTAGCGTCCACTTCAGCATCCATATCGATAAATTCACTTGATCACAAAGGTTTTCAGTAATGTAATGTAATGAACTTCAATATTTTCCAAATATCTTTATCATGTAAGTGAAGTATTATCCATTACTCACTCAAAATATATGCATTTTCTACTGTAGTTTTAAAATTTCCAATAATCTCAATAACTTCCTCTTGCTTACAGGTAAAGCATGAATGTTTTCACTGTTCAGCTCCTGAAAACACCCATATTGTCTGGCATACCAAGAACGGGTCCAGCCGAGTGGTAATAGTGGGTTTTGCTTTGGTCTATCACTACGCATTATTGCCTCTGCTGTCCTTATAGCTACTACTATAACAACCCTTGGTCTTCGGATGTTAAAGGTTAGTGTTGTGTATTACATTAGACCCGAATAGGTGAAACGGGAAAATTTCATATGATCGTTTGTCAGTGTATGCCAGACTGAGGAATAATTCCTCCTCGTGGCATGGAAAGCTGGTTGGCCAGTGTTTAAGAAAATAACAGAATACTCTGGTCATGGATATACGGATCATAGGAAGCCTTCGTGCAAATTTATCACTTTTTTCATTCGATTTGCTTAGTTTAGAAGGCTCAGTTCATTTGTCGTTATTATACTGTTGGATAACAATGCTTTAACCAGCCGTCTGGTCAAGATTTGATATATATGCTTGGGTAAGCTTAGCGACATGGCAACCATTCGCCTTTAACGTTATCAGGGTGTAGTCATAAAGTGGCAACTAATGGAAGAATGAAAGGTACTCATTGTAAACAGACTGCACAGTAGTGGTATAGATTTTTATATTCCGTCTATCAGATTTGCTTCGTATTCTTATGTGTTTTAGTGGAGGGATCTAAATCCTTGTACCAATCTGAAGTATTACCTTCGTTACTCATTTTGTCCATATGTAAGGTTCCTTGCCCATTGTGACTTATAATGAGCTATATCAGTGTACTCGGTGACACTGAATGAAGGCACATCTGAGTGAATGAAGTCCCTGGCTTATACAATGGTCTGGCATTGGTAAAATGATGCTTTAGGAAATGAATATACGGTCCACTCACTACACAGTACAGACAGTGCTCAAGAGGTCTATCAGTCCTGCTGGGGTGATAATGTCAGAAGTGTTAGACTATCAAGTATTTCATTTACAAGGTCAACTCTGGCTAAAGCCTATTATCAATCATGTTTTTGGAAATTATTGTTGGAACATTGTTACATATAATGAAGTGGAACATGCGTAGGATTTAATGTCCTCACTATTCTTAATGGATACATATGCTTTTGATGACTTTCATTCCCACGGTTCCCACCACACCTCATGACAATCCTCTTTGATATGCAACTTCGTATAAGAGGGGGAATTTGGAGCAGATGACCTCCCACTTTATCTTGTGAATGAGCCTATCTCTAGCTTGCGACCGTGCATGCTGCTTTGTATGAAAACAAACGTTTTCTTCCTTCTTGGAAACTGTATTAGCACAACCCTTTCTTTAGAGAGATTGTCTCTCTTCTCTTTGATCACAAGTGTAGTTTTCCCGAAGCGAGATCAACCCGATGGTGCCCTTTCTTGTGTTAGTTGTCTCTGGTTTTCCTCTCCATGAGAATGTGGATGAATATAGTAGGCTAATACGTGGAAGGAGAGCTGATGTCCTGCACATTTTCTTACAATCTAAGTGATGCACTGTGTGACCTGCGATAAATGAAAACAAAAGAAAGTTCTTTTCAACAGTTAAATGAAATAATTAAGTAAAGGAGAAATGGATTATGAAAGTGCACGAACATGAATTCGACTTCTAGGAGAGGAAACTGCCTCCCAGATAAGAGATTAATGGGCAGACTTGAAGCATGCGGACGGACGGGCAGAAGGCAGTTGATAATATCCCCGATGTGTGTTACGACAAAGCTTGATACGCATACTGGCGTACGGGGAAGTCCGACTTTAACTGATTCATAGCGTAGGTATAGTTTGTGTTCAATTATATGATGCGGGAAGAGGCGGCTTTAGCAATGCATAATGGTGTAAAAGTTTTCACATTCGGGGATTTCGGCTTTAAGGAAATAGAACTGAAGAAACCTACCCTGGTATACGGGAAAACACATGAACTTTAAGTTCATATTACAGGTGCAGGTGAAAACAATGAAGTAGCCTCTACTAATGGAATAGCCTGTGTTTGTGTGTTTTCAACGCGTGGTTCGTACTTGTGTGTTACGGACAGAGAATCTTAAGCTCGTTTTCCCCCATCTCTTTTAACCTTGTTCGTATACCATGGCCTTGCTCATACATATGTGTTTACAAACACATATTCTAGCTTATGCCAGGTGTGTGTGCTTCAACGTCATACCTGCATGTCGGTTACAGCTAAAAACTTGACTTTGTGGGTTGGACAGTGCAGTCACACATGACAAATCGGTGTTTTAGAGAATCGACCGATTGTGTGTTGAGGTGATTTACTAAGGCCTCTTAGAAGAGCCATCAAACCCAAGCCGCATTGTTACCTTAGCAGCCTTAGGATGGTGCAGTTTGGGGTCAGTTGTTCTTGAAGTTTGCCAAGGCAGGTTCTTAAACGATTCGAAAAAAAAAAGAAAAATAGGAAATCGTGACTGGCAACATGAACAGACCTGGAGCAGGGTTTTTGAGTTGTTGATGAAAAGTAAAATTCATGCTGGAGAACGTCTGACAGGCTGGGTGAGAGCCATAACCCAACGGGACGACTATCCGGGCAAAACAGGTCGTCTCGTTAAGGATTCGTGGGTTCTGCATCTCCATCCTTTCTTGTTTTCGTGATACGTTTTCGTGTTAGTTACGAGTATTTGTCATCGCTCGCATGTAATAAAGGACTAAGTATTGACAGTCCATCTCAAACCATAATAATGCGACGTAAAATGAACTTTTATCTTGAAAAGCAAGAGTATTTCGGCAAGTTATTTTCTAAAGGTCAGAGAGTCTTCATTAGAGAAGCAACAACACAGTATCTGGTGGTGAGTCTTGGCCACCTGCTGTGGCCGCTGATCCTCCACTTTGAAGCTGGCGTCACCTTCGGTGGTGGAACAGTTCGCAGTCGACACCTCGACTGTTTATTTGATGTGCCAAGGCTCCAGATATGATCATTTCTTATTAGTGATGTTTGCGCTGAAGAAACTCTTCCCTGTTTTTTCTCTTTGTTTCTCACGTACTTACATCCGGGTTACTTGTTTGTTGCCTTTCTGATGTTTATGTTGTGGAAACTTTTGTTCATATCGTTGCTGCTTCACATGTATTTTGAGATCCCCGGAAAATGTTCCTTTTTCTGTTTTAGTGTAAGAGTATGGAGAATTACCTGCATGTTCTCTTCTTGCTTAGATGAGGCTGACTCGTGTGAAGGTCAGTCTATTCCAGTTGCAAATGTACATTCTCGTGAAACATGTATATGTGATGATGATATTGTTTATGGTGCAGTTATTTACGATACATGTTCCTCTTGTCTTTTGAGTGGCGTGTGTGTTTATATTTGTTGCCTTGCAAGCAGTTGCAAAAGGTTCATGTTTTCTCCGGTAGAAATTTGAATAAGGGCTTCTTTGTTATTCGTTGCACTATTTTTTTCCACTCTTATTTCACTTTGAGAACTACAAATCGTATGACCTCGTGCATATTAATGTAAGATGCAATCTACCCTGCATCGCGACTTACGCGGAATACGGGAAAGTATGTTTCATGTTTTGAAACTGATGAATAGAGGAAAGCGAACCTGCGTGTGGCATAAGAGATAATACGTCCTCGAGCACCTTCGCAGCATGGTAGCCAAGACCAGCTGAACCAGAGGAACGTAATCATAATTGGTCTTTTCTTGGTCACTGCAATTTCCAGCTAATGCGATCGACGTAATAATTCAAGAAAAGAAAAAGTTAAAGTGCATCGAATGTGACAGCTAGACTGCTACACCGTTTTTCAAGAGACGAGAAAATATATAATACTCGTTACAGCCAGCCCTTCATGTTGATCCTTATTTGAAATGAATAATGGAAAGGTATCCTGGGCAGTACCAGTTGCCTACCACGCTAAAACATGTGCGCTCCGTCTTCATAGGTTTGTTTCTCATTTCTGTTCGCTCTCTTTCCTTCTGTAGCCGCAACACCACCATCGTTCTGTATAACAAGAGCCTCCGGAAATAAAGGTTACAGAAACTTTAAGACGTATGTGCTGAAACCTATATTCACATATGTAGTATCTTTTCTTCAAAATTTTACGTATTTTCTTCAAAACACCACGACGTCTCTACCGGTTGCCTTACTCGCCTCCGGATTCATCTTTTAATTAACGGCTGTCTCATCTTTTCGCCGGTCGGCTAGTGCACATTTTCCTATTGATGTCTCTTTTATGATGGTAATCTTCGATCTAATCAGATATGAACAAAACAGTTTTCGGGTGAATAGTATATAAAGAAAACAGAACTAAAACTAATATCAGCGGAAACACATGCTAAGTGCATATAGTTTTGATAATTTGAACTTGTTCTTTGGAGTGAGATTCTGCTAAACGGAAACGGTGTTATAACGTAGTCTGTATTTTGACACAGGATATGGTAAAATACCACCCGCTAAAAGGACATTACCTTAACACCAGCGAGCTCGGATGGTGTGGGAGTTGAATGTTTTCAGTGTTGCAGTGCGAGAGATGTAAACAAGTTCATGTTGAGCGTTGAGTAGTGTGCTGACTTGGCAGTGGCGATGGCCATGTCAGAGCAAAAGGTTATCAGTCGTTCATCATTATTG
The DNA here is from genome assembly GCA_038088735.1 of Panulirus argus. Lineage (NCBI taxonomy): Eukaryota > Metazoa > Arthropoda > Malacostraca > Decapoda > Palinuridae > Panulirus > Panulirus argus. The sequence goes on along the minus strand of JAYMFT010224806.1, from coordinate 12,725 downwards.
CTCAGACTACTCCGCTCTACGCTAGATGCTGCCTTATCTACTGTCAAAATTAAAGGCATGAGAATAGTTTGTGATCACGCTTCTGCCGACATCCGTTAATACATATGTATTTTTCATATTTGATTATTTCCCGCGTTAGGGAGGTAGCGCAGGGACAGACGAAGAAAGGACACATTCGTTCACATACATTCCTTAGCTGTCGTGTAATGCACCGAAACCATAGCTCCCTATTCACAACCAGGGCCTACAGACCTTTCCATGGTTTACCCCAGACGCTTCACAGGCCCTGGTTCAGTCCTTTGACAGCCGGTCGACCCCTTTATACCACATCGTTCCAATTCACTCTTATCTCGTGCATGCCTTTCACCCTCCTGCATGTTCAGGTCCTAATCGCTCAGAATATTTTTCAATCCATCCTTTCGCTTCCAATTTGGTCTCCCGCTTCTCCTTGTTCCCTCCACCTCTGACACATATATATCCCCTTTGTCAACCTCTCACTCATTTTCTCCATATGTCCAACCCCTTTTTAGCACACCGTCTTCAGTTTTCTCAACCACACTATTATTACCACTCCTCTCTCTTACCCATACATTTCTTACTCTATCAAACCACCTCAAAAAACCACCTCACACCATTTATCATCCTCAAACATTTCACTTCCAACAAATCCACCCACCTCTGCACAGCCTTACCTATAGCCCATGACTTGAATCCGCATAGCATTTTTGGGACTACCATACCTTCAAGCACACTCATATTTGCCCTCCCAGATAACGATCTCTCATTTCACACAATCTTCAGTGCTCCCATAACATTCGCTTCCTCACTCCCCTATGACTAGCTTCCACTTGCATGGTTCCATTCGCTGCTACGTCCACACCAAGGTATCCAAAAACACTTCACTTCCTCCTATTTTTCTCTATTCAAAACTCGCACCTCGCCTTTCCTTTCTCTCAACCCTGCTAAAGCTAATAAACTTGTTTTAATTCACATTAAGCCTCAACTTTCACCTTTCACACACACTTTCAAACTCATTCACAAGCTCTTTCAATTCCTCATTCGATTCTGCTACAAGTGCTGTATCATCAGCATATAACAGTCAACTTAACTCCCTAGGTCTTCTCATCCCCCAAAGACTGCATACTCGTCGTAGTGTTTGTCGTCGTGTTTGACTATGGTATCTGCTCTCTCTAAAGGTGGCGATGTCATTGGTGGTGATGGTCCTAGTGTTACAGCTGGACATCCTGTTACTGCTAATAATGGGTATTGTTGCTACTAATAGTGATGGTTCTGCTGTTCTTACTGATAATGGACCTTGTTGTTGTTGTTGCTTGTGATGGTTCTGCTGTTATGCTGTCGATGGTCTTTCTTATACTGCTGGGGCTGGCCCAAGTCCCACTGCCGGTGATGATCCTACTGTTGTTACTGTTTAAAGGTTTTGCTTTCGCTACTTGAAGTAGTCCTTCTATTGTTTGTCAGTGGTCCTACCGTTTCTACTTGAGATGATGCTTAGTTTGCTAAGTGCGTCTCTGCTACTGCTTGAATTGTCATTGTTTAGAGGGGTCGTTCTTCCGCTGCTGGTGCTATTGACAGTTATGACAATCGATTACGACTGTTTGTAACGCTATTAGTTCTGTGGCTGGTGTCTGTCACATTGATTGCTTGTACTGTTTCCTTCAGCACTGCTGTGACCAAGGCACCTGTTGGGGGCAGTAGTCCGGATGACTCTCATACTTTTCTTGATATTTTAATCTATATTTCCTGTCTTCGATTCTATTGAAGTATTCTGTTCGTATGTTCTTATTCTGCTGTTAACACCTTGTACAGTCAAATCGTTTTTGTCCGTATGTTAGAAAACGACAAAATTTTCCTCGATTTTCAATACATGAATAATAAACACTTCAGTGGTAAATTCCTTAAACCTTTGTACACAGATACTCGTTGTTTTTTAATGGGAATACTCCTCAGTATAAAACATGCGTATGAATATGTAAAACTACTCTCTAAGGAAACATGAATCATGTGTCTCTCGATAATTCTCAATTATAATTGTGAAACTTCATCGAAAAGCACAGTCAGTGTTCTGCTGCTTCCACATAATAGAAAATCAATACAAAATAGATTTAATTTTTCTCAAATTATCATACTTAAAGCAATCGAGTTCTGGCTACTCTTCCGTAGGGATCACCTGTAACTGACGACTGTCCTAGCTGACAGACGACGATGTGACTAACCCCTTTGTATAAAGGCTTAACTTTTCACGTGTCTTTTTTTTCCCCATCAGAATTTTTCAATTATGAAAAAATGAAAATCGGTTTTGGCTATAGAAATAGAATCAGTATAGCTTTTATAGCCCAGTTTTGATCTAGTCATCTCCCCTATGATCGAGTCTTCATTTGTTTTCACACATGAAGTTCAGTAAAAGTATTGACTTGCATATGCTACAGTAAGGATGTCCGTTCTTATGCGCAGATTCGTCACCTTTGATAAGAATCAAGTAATAAATGTCAATGTAGATGACGTAGAAAGTCTACGATACAAATGTTCGACGCAGTATGGGAAATATGCTTATGGTACATCAAAGTACTTTTACTTTGATGCAGTCCTCAAACTTTTCATATATTTAGATGATGGATGAAATCCAAACACATGTATACCACACGTTTATGTAACACCCTGGAATAAATCATCGGTATTCTTGTTTCCATGAGACATAGTGTGTTCACAGCAAGATCGCACTGCTCATCCGCCACAACATACTCTACTATAGTACCCATAGCACGGGTCTTTTTGATGAGGTGTGTAGAACGCCGGGAGTCTCAACTCCACCAATATGCGCAACGGAGATACTCGGGAGAACCCTCAGTCATGTTCTTGTCTGCAGGACTGGTTGTCATATCAGGTTTCCTGTCATTACCACACTTGCTTAATGAGGAAATAAAGTTGTTTTCCATTTAATGCAATCAGTAATCTGATCTATTTATTAAATAATAAGATATCAGGGGTTACGAGGATGGTGGCTCTTCAGAAAGTAAATGACTTCTATGACAGGGAGCAAGAGATTTTCCATTAACAACCCTCCATTTAATCTGATTTTTTTAATTAAGCGATCGTAAATGACGTCCTAAACATAATGCATATTGAGATAGATAAATTACATACACAGGGGCATTGCTCCTTCTTAAAACCACCTCCTTCATTTACCGTGCATTGAAAACTACTTAACCTCGAAGTAGCCTAGGAAACACCACCCCGCTCAGCGAGATGCATCACTCGTCCTTCTCTGTAACGCACACAGCTGCTGATGGTGAGAGTTAATGTTGAGAGAAGATTCATGGATGCAAAGTCAGTGTAAAAGAAGACTCCATGATATTACAGTTTGAACATTTGATTTGTATACTGTAATGGGTAATATGTAAGTACTCAAGGGAGGCAGTGGGGGCCAGGATGATGCCTTAACATTTTCGCAAGATCTGATCACAAAGATTACGTCGTGTATTGCGGCTACGTTCTGCAGATGAAGCAATAAAGAATGCTGGATAGCCTTATAAACGGCTTAAAGAAGTGTTTTTCGCAGGAAACTGCGATAAAGTGTGAATGAATTTTGTTAATATCCATGACAGCGTGACTGGACTGGACCAAGACTAGTGAAGAATCACTTCCACCGTCGTTTCAAATAGTCGTTTTGCCGTCTAGCTACAAAAAGAATTAATGAACATGAATTGGTCTACATATATATATATATATATATATATATATATATATATGAGCTCAAAAGTTTATTTTCGAGGCTTATTACGATTGTCTTTTTACGTGTGATATGTTTATATTTATTCCCAATGACAGTTCCATATGATGAATTAGGTGCAGCAAACAGTCCCATTAAATATGAAGCGCTGACAAGCTCTATGTACAATAAACTTGTAAATTAGAACCTTATCTTAAATTGACAATTTGACTTCAGTGATTTTCTATAGATTATCATTATTCATTTTAACGGTCACATATTACTAAATAGGTGTTCATAACCTCATTTTATCATTCTAATCCCGCACACATGCATGTGCGTCAACACGTGATTTTCAAGCCAACGTGCGTGTTTGAGATAGCGCATGACTGACTGCATAATCGAAAGACCACTTAGCCCCGTCGACGACTTCCCTCATCAGGCGGGTGGAGTACACACACACACTTCTGAGTCACCGCTGACATTAACATACAAAATAAATCCCTGGATCTTTTCTGGTCAACTGGGACTAAACCAACCTACCGTGACATCTTGCGAAAATGAACTTGGACTCCCTGTGCCGTCGGGTCACTGCAACGGGGAAATGAAATGCTGTTCGGAAGTGTGAACACCAGGGTAAGATTTATGGCAAGGTGGTGAAGGGATGCTTAACGAGTACAGGAGAACAGGTCAGGTTCCCATTCATGAAGTTTCATAGCCTTTACTCAAACTTATTTCTCTTCAGTTTTCGTTTCTTGTTCGCGTCTTTTCTTTAAGTACTCGGTGATCTTTCTGTTTGTCTGTGTCAGTCCTTCCCTCTCTTTCTTTACCTTCTCGTCTTCCTCCTCCTCCCTGGGATACAGAAATGATTGGTATTCCTCCTGCAGGCTGTTATCACACGTCTCGTCCGGTCCTGCAAAGATCCCCATTCATATTAGGTTGGTTAGTTTTAATCCTCTCTATTCAGAGTCCCCCTGTGCACTCGTCCAGTCAAGATCAATGCTCGAGGTTAATCGCTGTGAATTGCTATTGGAAGGTTTGTAGTCAGTGGTGGAATATTGTCCAGAGGAAAAGCAATTCTTTTAAAAGAATACAATTTTCGACCTTTTGTTTTGCATTTTGGCTTCCTTCCCTCTTTCGGGCTCTTATCCTTTCCCTGTGCACTGTCGGGAACGTCAGACTGTTTTAAAAACATTAAGATTGTGTTTGGGTCACCCATCACTCTTCTCTCTCCCAATGTGGACAAATATTGGGCCTGTAGCCTTTCTTTTAACTCGCCACTTTTAATTCTGACCCTATCTTTGCTGCTCTCTCTAGACTTTATAAGTTCTTAGTTCTTCTTTAAGGGCAGTGTGTGTGTGTAATCCTAGTAAGTGGGAAAAAGTGACGAGATGCATGTTATTGTCTATGTTATTGTTTGCAATGTGTTTAACAGTATGCATAGATATTAATTTGCATAAAGCTCCTGACCAGTTTTCAGTTATCTGATTACTGACAGGAAACTCGGTTTTTTCAATTATCTATCTTACCAGCATCTGTGTATTCTCTTGCAGTTTGGTAAGATGCATTTGATGTGCATTGTTTGCTTTGTAATATAACTTTCTCTAGTGTTCTATTAGTCCCTTTTCTATCCTCATTACTTCTTTTTACTTATTAGATTATGATGTACTGGGATCACTATCTATAAATTTGTTCACTTACGTTTCTGTCTAAGAAAAACTAGCTCTCGCACCAATAGCAAAAGAGGGACTCAAATTCTTACCGATTAAGTGTTTACCATAAGATTACATCACCTACCTTAGCACTCATTCTCAGACTCGCATATATCACCGAGTGAATTCGTATTTTCCACCTGAGACGTAACGCCTCGCCCCTCCATATCCCCTGCTTACGACACCACATCTTTATATTACTACCCTGCTTCCTCCTCCCTTCTTGTGCCCTTTAGTATCAGTCATCCCTTCTGAAACACACCCTAACCTTAAACCCACCTTTCTCCGCCGCAGTACCCTCTTTACCTCGAGGAGAAGCCACTGGCGCGCGACAATCCAAGTTGCGGCCGAAGATGAAAACAAAAAAAACTCGCGCTTCCTCCGTAGGTGAGAGGCCTGGGGGTTTCGAGATTAGGCGAGATGCGTGGGTGGGTGGATGGTGTGGCTGGACGTAGCGGTGCGGAGCGAAACGAGGCGGAGTGGAGCTGGATGAGCGAGGCTGGAATTAGAGATTGGTGGGGAAATATATGACCCAGTGCAGCAGGTATGACAGGTGAAGCTCGGGTGAAAACATTGGGCAATGCGAGGATGGGACGTGCTGAAGGAGAAAAATAAATCCTCTGAGGAAAATGTATAGTGTGTGTGGAGGAGGTAAGCGCCTGTACCTACAGATAAGGTTGAGTGAAACGCTGTGTAGAATGAGCAAGGAAGGAGGCTGAACGCAGTCTAAACGAAGGGCGAGTTAAGGATCTCATTTCCTGAGACAGCAATGGATCTTGAGTTTTCATAATTACATGAACACGGTCGAATCGTGACGGGTGTAGAGGGGCTCTTTACGCCGTTGAGATGCGATGCTTTACGATAAATGTTTTGGAAATATAATTTTTGAGAAAAATATTTGGTGTGAAAAGTATTGATCAAATAGGAAATGGTAACGTAAAAAAAGAGGTATGGTAGCAAGAGCGCTATATGAGAGAGAGAGCAGAAACCAGTGTGCTGAAATGGTTTTGTATGTTATGAACTTGAAGCGGATTGTCTCCGTGAAACATGTAGTGCAGCATGTATGAAACGTACATGCTAATTGAAATGATCTGAACTACCGAACTGCGATTTTATCTTCGTAAACTCTCATCACGGACTAGTGATTATTTATATATATATATATATATATATATAAAGCCATGTGTTCATGTATGTCCTTCAGCTGCTGTGTAACACTCTTGGAGTGAAAATGATTAAGAAAAAACAAATTATCTGAACTTGTAGGTGTTAGTCGGAGGCACAGACGTGTCAAGAACGTTAGGAATGTTGTGAAGCTCCCCCACCCGCCTCCTCTGCCGCCGCCCCGCCCCAGCTGCCCCTCGCTCTTATTACTGCCCTGACGCTTACTGCCACCGTATCCCCTGTTGTAGTCTCGATCTTACGGTTACGCTGACTTGATGTTTCTCCACCGCTGCCGCTGCTCTGCCCCTGATATTGCTCCATCTTTACCCACAACCGTTGCTACCCGCTCTCTGCTATGACTCTTCCCTGCTGCTAACCCATCCCTGTTGTTACTCTCCCAACCCCCTACTTGTACCCAACCTCTCTTGTTCCTCTCAACCAGCTGCCACATCGACCGTGCCGTTACCTTGCTTTTGTTGCTGCTTTGCAGTCCGTAGCTCTTGTTCCATACATTTATGGGTTGACACTTTGGTGTAAACATTATTGGAACCTATTCCGCGTTTTATGTTTCTCATACCAATGCATTAGCCCTAACTTAAGAGTAGGATGATGTACTTCGGTGATAATCTAAGAAAGAAATGTCACTCTCTGTAATCTTCTGTGATACATGCCCAACGTTTACTTGATATATCCCCACTAGTATTGACGCTCCCCAAAGAACAGGATTCTTTGACGTGTCTGGGCAATACTAATGATACAAACAAGTTTCCTGTGGCTGACTCTGTACTTACTGATGAGATACTTGCAATTTCCTCTTATTGGCGTCTAACTGCATTATCAAATCCCACCTAAACAATGAATGCTGGCTTCTGGGAAATGTTTGAGAGACATTATCAGTATCGCTTGTCTCGGTCCCAGGATAGCACAAACGCTTCTATCTAGTACACTTAGCACAGAATTCCTGGTCTTGTGTTCCTTTGGAATCTAACTAAAATGATACGAAGGTCATCAGCTCCGTCCTTCAATATATAAAACCTATCTTGGGTCGGTACCTCTCTAGTCTTAGCTTCTATTTTAGGCTAACAAGTCTTCCCGTCTGGCTGAAATGTACAAAGTTTCATCTACTTTGCTCCAGACACAGCTTTTCTTTCTTTTATATGGGCATCTTGCTCTCCCATTCCCTCATCTCGTTATCTAAACTCACTGAAGTTTTACTTTTTCTTCCCAATTTCTACGCTCAGCCTCAGATATCGATCACACACCATGCAACATATGTACTTATCTAGTTCTTTTAGCGGGAAAACCTTGTTCTATTTAAGTCTGCAGGTAGGACAGCTAGAGCTTGACACGAGCACTATGTTTGATGTAAGGTTAACCTGGATGGATACCAGTGACAGGCTAGTTTTGGACTGAGGTCAGAGCTGAGAGAGAGAGAGAGAGAGAGATATTAGTTTTTTGTTCTTGTTTTTTAAGCATTGGCTCATTCTAGCAATATTTTCTGGGACGTTTTCTCAAATAATAATAAATTCCTTGAACCTCGGCTCGGCGTCCTGTATCCCTATCTGTCACAGAACCCAGACGCAACACGGCGAACCACGGTACTGAACAGCTGTGATTTTGTCCTCGCTGTCAGTCCGGTTTTACCCCATTATTTTCCTAAAGCGCGCAACCAACTCCTGCCTTAGATCACCACCTGCGTTTACTGTGTCTTTTCTTTTCCTTGTTCTTCTCAACACATCTAAATGCGCCATTTTATTGGTTTTAGTTTTCGTTATATTCAATTTTGCTTTGTATAGTACTTGCTAAGCCACTTTCTCTTCCTTCAACAGCTCCAGTATCAACTTTCTGGTTTCTGCATCGTAGGTCATTTTAAGCATTGTCATAGGTTTAGTCCATATTTCGTAAAGGGTGTGACATCTCTGTTTAGTGGCACCATAATGTCCCACATACTCACACTGATCCATTTCAAGTTTGAATCTTGTAATTGTGTGTATTGCAGAAGGCTTGATGGAAATTAGTGTGATAACATAGGAAAACACACACACACACACACACACTGTTATCAAGATTATTTCATTTGTGTGTTGATGTTATGACCCAGATGCATCAACTATGTAACATTACTGTTTTGAACAATTTTTTTTTTCTAGAGACGGCACGGGCAACTGAGGCCCTAATCAAGGCCATCCCATTAACGCTATATATAAAGGCCAATTCTTTTTGTCCTCCTTCTCAAAACTAATTTACACTTAGGAGAAACTGGGAAATTTGTACTTTCGTACATTAGATTCGTTAGGTTTTTAACCATGCAATCCTGATATGAAAGAACCTGTAGGTATATATGATAGAACACACCTGCTTGTCAAAACGTCAATCTACATACGTAACAAACTGAAGAACGAATTGATGTCGTGAAGAAATATCTGCAAAATCATGGAGAAAATGTCTCTGGCTTCAAAGGTTTTTCTCAACATTTACCTGATGAAGGGAGCAAATAAGCATGGTAAATACTTTCATGCACAACCAGGCTGTTCCTAATGCAAATGTATTAAGAGACTAATCGGTCAATTCTGTCGAGCATTCCGGAGTCGTACTCCTTCGTCCTCCACAGTCGCACAGAATTAATACATGTTCTTAGGACGAAAACTAAGGTCGCCATTATCTCAGTCAAGTGGACAGAGTGCGTACCAGAACAGCAAAATTGAATCGATGCTTCATTGGTTTCTTCCATGATCTTTTAATCTTATTTTCATTTATATCTATTTCTTTTTCATTTTATTGGAGTTTATATATTTCTTCGTATTTTTTTTTTCTGGGGGGAGGAAAGGATAAGGGTTTAATGTCTAAGCGTAGCTGAGCAGGATGGAGCCGGCCCTTAACGAGTCCCTCCGTCAGATAGTCCTATTAGCACCTGCAGGAGTCTCCACGACCTGCGGGGAACAAAAACCTGTCGTATGAGGAGGAATGCAGGGAATTGTGACCTTGCTGACTTAGCATCTAATCGGGAGCTCTTTAACAACTTCTGTTGGTCACGATTGACCGCTTTATGACCTGGGATGGTTACCTGAGGATAGTTGATTACAGGAGGTTATCGCCCAGATGACCGGCTGCTGCCTACCTGCCTGCCTGCCTGCCACCTCTGCTTCCCAGGTGCTTTTCTCCCTCATTCGCTTACCATTCGACCTGTGCGCCTTGCTCGCTGATCCTGCTTGCCCCTCAGCCCAATCGAATGCTTTGTTTTCTCGGTTATATTCTGTTCAGCTTGCTTTCTAGCTGTCTTGTTTGCTTTTCTTGCTTGCAAACCTGTCTTATTGCCACATTTCCCTACTCATTACGCCCGCACTTAAACATTTTCTCATTTTTTTTCTATCAACCAGCCCCAAACCCATTCACTCGTAACACATTAACCCCATCTACCAGTCCATCGGGTGGCCATATGTAGTATCGCAACCCATGAATCTCTTAGAGGCACCGACTCGGCAGATTCTCACCTTTAGCATCCAATCTCCTCGACAACCCTCACCCATCAGCACCGAAGCAAGTTTCACCAAGTAGCTCCTCATCCACCAGATCTTAACCCAGTCGAACCAAACAATCATTTCTTCGTGGTTTATTTTCGTGTTTCTATCACAGTTGAGATTATGACCTCAGATTAAGTGTCCATCACAGTTAAGGTTATGACCTCGTCATGGACCACGGGTCCTCTGACCTTCCCATGTACTCCCTCCTCAGTTTCCCATACAACATCCTTTCACTCGCCATTCCCTTACCTGCTGACCCACAGAACACTGTCAATATGTATGAACGTTTATTTATATGCATTCCATAAGATATACATCACCTTAAGATGGACATGCATCTATTACTCTTCAATGGTAGAATACACGACTCCAAGACCTTTTCAGCAATGTGACGTGTTACACAACAGTGAAATGAATATGTGACACAGTTGCCTCAGTGTTAAGACTATACGACACTCTCCCTCCAGTGATGTCAATATGCCACACAGTTAACCCTCGCTATTCCCCAGATACTGTGGATATACGACACATCAGTAATGTGAATGTATGAAAGAGCAACACTCTCGTGATGTGAATATGCAACAGAGTAGAGTAGAGCCTCTGTGTTGTGAACATATGATACTGTAGTTTCCTGTACTGTAGTGGATATACATTAATTATCCTTTATTACTGCAAGCACACACAACACATAATCTCTTTATTGTCGTGAACATTCGACTCGTTAGCACTCGCTGTTGTGATCATGTGACACAGTAGCCTTTCCATTGATATTGCTTTATGAACACTCGACACACGTAGTGCTATAGAGATGTGGTTATAGCGTGGCGATGGTAAGAAAATGCTGTAATCATTGTGGATGTGGTGCGTTCATGGCTGAAGGTTATAAGCAAATGAGTATAATTGGTTTCGTAATATGGTAATGTATACAGTGATAACTTGTGGTTTTGATCATTATCATTATTGTCATGTAGCCCTACGACTTCTTCTCCATGGGCTCCTGCAGCTTCAGGGCTGCGTTACGGGCTTCCGAAGTGTAGTGGTCAGCGATACTGACTGAGTTAGCTTAAGCCCGCCTGAAGTTGGGCTCGCATGTGTTCGACTCCCAAGCGCGGCAGTTGCCCAACACCCATCCCAAGTGTTCATCCTTCCCTTGGGGCTGGCTGGTCGATGAATGGGTACTTGGCTAAGGTTGAGGAGCGAGTGTGTGTGTGTGTGTAAACACAGGAGTAGATACATGGTTCATATATAGAGGGTTAAGAGATGGGGCAACATGAGTGTAAAACTCTGTCCTTCTCGCACAAATAGAAATCGCAAGATGGACCTCAAATGAAGCGAGATGTTTTTTGAGGAGACTCTACTTCGTTTCTTTACCTGACAATGATACAGCCTCACCATTGGTAACTTTCTAATCGCGGTGTAACATCAAGGAGTAGTGGTCCAGTAACACTTGGATTTGGTGGTGGCTATGAGAGCTGTGGTAGGGTTAGGATGGAAAGAAATTAACTCAGGGGTGTGATTGACTGGTGAGGAGGAAATGTAACTGTTCCATTTGCTGTGGTGACTCCGGCAGCGTGCTAGAGTATGAGGCTTTAACCTAATGGTTAAATCTTCATTTGTCACAAACACCACAAATCACAATAACCGCAACGAGTCATAACTGCCACCACTGCCTCTATAATATAATCACATTTTTCCTATGTGCTCAAACCTACCAACCAACAGTGACCGTGATCACAACCGCCACTGCAACTGAGAATAACCACAAATGACATCGACATCCCTACAGCCAACACAAAAGTCTAATAATACATTCACAGGCGCTAACACTACGCTATGGTTATTCACTTCTAAAGATACATCATTATGCAAATAATCTTCGTTATTCATAGTACGAATACTCTCCCCGTCTTTTACCCTTGACGAACCGAATTGATCGAGACATATGTCATAAACCTAATTAACTTCAGTCATGCTTAGTGGCAAACAGTTAACTGTGAGACTAATGATTATAATTATTCCGTTTTCCAGTTACTTATCATTTGGGCGGCTGGAGGATTGAACCTGGTTAATTTATATTAGTCATGCTTTTTGTCAAATGGATAACTGTGAAACTTGTAGTAATTACTCTTTGATTATTACTTATTGAGTGGCAAGAGGCTATAAAACTAAATAATCCCCTACTAACATTCATATTATTTAGTTTAGACAACGTCATCTTTCGTTTATTTCGCAATGGCCTGTACAAGAGGATTGATGACCTGACGCCCGTAGTTGGGTCGGGTTTTGTTACCAGAGTGTCCCTTGAATCCATGTGGGTCACCCTTCCTGCCTGCTTCAGTTCCGTGTAAGATGTGTTCCTCTTCACATCTACTGGTGTCTCTGTATATCTTCCTCCATCAGTGATTTGTTACTATTTGCTTCTAAAGATGTGTTGAAATACACAGAAGCGCTAAAACAAATTTTCCTTCGTGGTCTACGAGTTCGTCTGTGTTCATGTGTCTGCTTCGTGAATATATATATATATATAGTGATGGGTGATTTAAATGCGAAGGTGAGTAATGTGGCGGTTGAGGGTATAATTGGTGCACATGGGGTATTCAG
>JAYMFT010224795.1:0-11292 GCA_038088735.1 Panulirus argus | reverse complement strand
AGCCTTAGCTATTCCCATAATGTGGGGTTTCCAAGAAAGATTGGATGTTACAGTAATACCAAGTATGTTCATTGGGTTAAGAGGTGGAATTACAGAACCGTCAAAGGAGATACGAGAGTTGTGAGGCCAGCATATAACCACTGACCTAACAAACGCAACAGCCTGACAGACCAGTCACCATGATGAACCAAACAAGCATCCTGGCCAACCATGCAAAATCTGGACTAAAAATAATTTTAGACGCGCCAAAAAACTACACAAAACGCAGAATAACCATCTAGGTCGACCAAAGAACTCTCTAAACAGAAAATAACAATTGGTCCACGAATCAGCCACCTGGACAAACCCAGTAACAACCTTAACTAGTACCAAATAGAGAAAGACGAAAACAAAACACTAAAAAAATGTAAGGAAGACCTGAGGAGGTGGAACAGAAAAAGAAAGGAACGCAAACAGGGTAATAATAATGGAGTTGCACCGTAGGGAACAAATAATAAATAAAGATAATATTACTACCTGCACGTGAAGCAAAAAACACTTGGGCTGAAGCTGTAATGAAAACCTCCTGTGATGCCTAGCGATTGTCCGAGCGGGCCAGACGGTAGCGACCCCTGGAGGTGTATGGTGGAACCTTAACCCAATAGGTTGGGCGCACTAACTCCAGGACCTCTTGATATTATTAGACCGGCGGCTGAGCCACCACATCAAATTACCCTCCATCGCTTCCCTTCTGCCGGACATTCTTGGCTCAAACTGGATCATCCAGGGACTCTCTGTTCTTATTACCACCACCACCATCACCACCTCTACCATAAAGACGGTCCCGCAATATGTGTGAGGTCGTCAGGTTCTACAGTCGCTCCTTGTCTGTTTGTCAGGATTATATTCTCAAAACCCTGGTGTGCCGGGGTCATCTTTTAGGTCCTAACTGGGCTTTGGTCTGACACTAGTAACAACCGTTATCTGGTCTTCCCCCTTCATACCACAGCTACTACTTAGGAGACCGGGGCCTTAATGGGACTAACAGCCTACTATAAAACGAACGACTTTGGTCTGGAAACAGAATTCGGAATTCGAATATCAACTGCTAAGGTCGGCGTGGGCAAGACCCTTCTTGCCGAAGACTCCAGCTTTGTAAGAAGCGAAAGACCCTAATGGCAATTCATTGGCGAATCTCACAGAGGAATTTGTCCCTGAAATGATAAACATGAATATGCAAGATATAAAAACCTATGCAATGTCGGACCAGAGGCAAATCCCGAGTGACGGTCATAACAATACACAATCAATATCAGAACAACATTGAGCCACATTCATTACCCGTAACGATAACAGATTCACCGGATTATGAACAAACCTCCAACAAAAATGCCGGATGCGATGCTGGGGAACCCTGTAGCGCTGCCTCGCTAAGCATAACATTTTCCGCCTATATAAAAGAGGACGCGTCGGGTCGGGTCAGCCGGCGGCGCGGCGTTAGCGGTGATAGAGAATAATTCCCGAGGTAATGAAACTCGCCACAACGACCATCTTACTAATGCAACTGTGTCATTAAGAGTTAACGGCAGCAGACCCACAGCGGCGATGGATCAGCCGGGATCACTGCCCTCACTCGACCCTTGAGGGGGGGAGGCGGGCCTCACACATACACACACACCTCACACACACACACACACACACACACGCTAACCAACCATAGTCGACCAACATACTCTCGCCATACATGTGAACTAACCAGTGGGAGAGAGAGGCTCTAGCGTGATAAACCTGGCGCCTCACATATTCCCTCCCTTGCTCGGGAGCACGTAACCCTCTTCAGCGACTCCATTACGGTCCTTCAGCACGACGGTTCAGCCCTTTGGGTTTGATTGACCTACCCTCCGTCAGAAGGGGCCTACGGGTCATTCCGTCGTGCTCAGGGATCGTGCTGTCGTGGTCAGAAGTAGCGGCGTCGTGGTCAAGGCTCGTAACAACGTGTTGGAGGATCGCGCCGTCGTGGTTCAAGGGTGGTGGTAGCGTGGTGCTCAATAAGTACAGGTCGGTGCAAATCCAGAAGCTGGCAGTTAGGGCGCCGTCTGCCGCGTCGTTCCAGCGGACCAGCAGGTACTCCCGCCATCTGTGCAGTACTAGGAGTCGCCATTCCCGCCTCGCACACGCCGGTAATGGTCTCACCAGTGGCACGGGAGCCGAGATTTACTGCCCACGCCACCAGGCGAGGTGCCACCCACGGCTCGCAACCTCCCTTTACCACCTCTGTATAGCAACGCTCCACCTGTACTTCCACTCCCATACACCATACACTACCAGTCCCCACTTACCAGTCACTCCACAATCCCACTTACCAACCACTGCCAGTCCTACGTACCAATTATTACCAATCCCACCCACCACATATTACCAGTTTCCACTTACCAGTCACACCTAAGCTCCCACGTACCAGTCACTACCAGCCACTCACGGTTCCATGATGATAATTTGCCAGCAAGATCCATACATCAAAACAGCGTATGAATTATATATAACCTTCCTTACAGTTTCTTCGTCCTCTATACACCACACTTTAAAACACCGAAGATTATCGGAATCTAGATTGAGTTTCCCACCTGAGGCTCTACACTTACAGGCAAGTGGACTGGACACAGTGGCATGGATTCGCCGTGAGGCAAGACCCACGTTGTCACCTCACAATAACGTCATCTCTCCCTTCCTCCCAGTATCTGCCAACTTTCCCCCCATCAGCGCAGCTAGAGCGCTTTAACCTGACAAGTGTTAACAACTAACTCGGTTCCAAAACTGAACCCGAGAAGGTGCGAAAAAATTACACATCTGTCTTTCCTTGTACACATCCCAGAAGCCTGGAAGAGACATACATACCTCCTTAGTTATGCAAGTCCTTATCAACACACATGAACAACGGAGTGGCCAAAATAATGTCCATTTCCACCATTCTCCTTAACGCTTAAAAGATTTATGATATGAGACCCATCAGAAATCCGTTAGAATAAAAGATGCCAGACAGCGTATGTCGTTCTTGGGAGAGAGAGAGAGAGAGAGAGAGAGAGAGAGAGAGAGAGAGAGAGAGAGATGGGTCTTCAGTAAGGCAAGTGTCAGTAGCGTTGCTGGCTGAAGGGTGAGGGGCCAGCTGTATACACCTCTTAGCGCCATCTGGTAGAGCACACGACCCACCACCGCTCCTCCGAGGCTGATGTATGGCCACAAGAATGGCACCGCTTACTGGCAGGGAGGCTCTCGCTGCTCCTGTATGTACCACCGTCCCTCACACCCTCACCCTTCCACCACCAACACGCTACCCATACCCTAAGAACGACGACACGACCTCTGAACACGACTTGAAAACCTCTGGACCACGACTTTACAACACCCTGAAGCGCGACGGTGTGACCATTCCGACCAACAGTGCGACCCTTGGGTATGAAATAGCCAGGACTTTGACCAGATCTCTGAGGTCAAAGGTCACATCATCATACCCCAAGGGTCTTGCCGTCGTGTTCAAAGGGGTGAAATACAAATAAATTTTGCCTGGAATCCAGTCGCTTCCTAACTTCCTTAAAAAAGTTTCACATAACTTCTAAGATTCGAAACCGCAATGCCCCACGAATGATACGAGGCTGACTCCGATTCGAACCACACTAATCATGACTCTAGAGAATCACTCCTCACCGAAAACGAGCAAAAGTATATATATATATATTTATTTTGCCTGCATTCGCTAGCACTGTGGTGGTGGGGAAGACTAGACCAACGCGACTCCTGAAGCCTTTGGCCTGCAGCAGCAAGCAACACGTGCGCCATCCTGTCTCGTCGCGAAGCCCGTGCCGAGCGAACCCTGACATACCTGGAGCATGTCGGGAGTCAGACCTCCTCGAAATGTCAGCAAGACTGTATAGGCCGTATTTTGAGATCTTGACCTTTATTCTCTGAGCTTGCCAGCCAAGCATCATACTTGTGGGTCGGCAGTATTCATAATTCATACGTGGGACAAGAGCCAACACGAGACACCAGCCAGGGAAAAGCAACAGTGATGACAGAACTGCTGCTGGAAACACACAAAAGAGTGTAGCAGAAAAAGGATGATAAGCATGGCGTCACCTCACAGTACACTCGCTAATATGTTTATCATTGCGAACTCCAACAGCGAAACTCATCCAACATTCTTGCCGACAAGCACTAACCTATTTACAATCTGTTCCAGCTATTTCCTCCTCATGAAATAGAATAGTATCCAAAAATTTTCAACTATTAACCAGATTATATTGGATTTTCATCACTACATATTTTCTTAAAATCGTTGCCATCTTCATCTCAAGTCCCCT
The DNA here is from genome assembly GCA_038088735.1 of Panulirus argus. NCBI lineage: Eukaryota > Metazoa > Arthropoda > Malacostraca > Decapoda > Palinuridae > Panulirus > Panulirus argus. The sequence continues at coordinate 6,958 of JAYMFT010224795.1, read as the reverse complement.
ACGCTGGAGTTAAAAAATAAAAAAAAGCTTCCAGAATAATATAAAGCCTTTATTTTTCGCCTTACATACCAAGTCGATTCACCACGGCAGACTAAGGCCTCCAGCCACAACCACACCTCTACTTCCACACATGACTCTCTCACTCTTGTGTACCTCCTTCACGTCCCAAACACCCTACAACAGTTATCCTAAATCATCAAACACATTCGACATTATTTCAAAATACTCACTCATTCCATCTCCTTTTTTACTTCTCCCTTGGCTGTAACCACAAAGCACCGTGCAAAAACATTTCCACTGGTATTTAACCGACATAATCCTGACCCTGCTTATGCGAACTAAAACCCTAACCAGACTCGCATTGAAAGGGAGCCTCCACGATCTGTGGATGATGACGTGCTGAATCAAATTGCTGGAGACAAGACTGTCCAAGAGTCGATTGGTATCTCTTGTCCCCACAGCCGCTGTGCCCACCACCCGCCACAGTAGAGTCAAGGGAAAGAGTGCACGGAAAAATACATATCTTAAACGCGTTGAAGAAAAGGTAATACGAATATAAAACAACAATTTACGTCTCTCGTCAAAGCCAGGAACATTATGTTGGCTACAGCACATCTCCTTCACCGTAAGCTCACAAGGCACAGGGTCTGCTGAGGCGTTTTACGTTGCTGTAATTTGAGACGCCATCTACATACATACCAGTTCATCATCATGTTACATATTGGTAAAGTTCACTTCACTGACAATAATATGTGCACCATAACCTGCTATAAGTGTCTTAAGTTCAGCGTATGTGTGTGTGTGTGTGCCGTGTACTGGAAGCATTCAGAATGCATTCTAAATACGTCATTGTTTCTCCATTTACTCCTTAAAGAGTTAAGATCCGAAATGGAGGAAGAATATAAGAACAGCTCACACGGCAGTTTGGTAATAAACTCCTGACACAAACCCTCGTCACAGAGACCGTACTGTACAACACGCTGAGCTTCTGCTATACAAGATCAGTGGAGACAGAAGCATCGGCCTGGCTGGCTAACCATCGTTAAGTTCAGAAGATCTGAATAATGTATTACCCTCATAACCTCCTTAAGGCTCCCTCACTTAACGCACACATTCATAAAACATACATATATACAGTAGCTTGTCAAATTCTTCGCTGTGTTTACACGGTCTATATGTAGTTTCAAAGTTGACTTTATTACTTTTTTGTTCGGAACTCTGACGAGGATGCAGGAATAACATGAATGAAGATGAGAATGAAGACACTGTTAAAAGGATGAGGGAGGTTGTATATATATAGATACAGTGAAGTGGAAGGAGAATGGAGTGGAACGAGAGATTGAAGATGTATAAGAGCAGAATGAGGATGAAATGAGGATGAAGGAGAAGGAAATATCTAAAGAGAGAAGAGAGTATTGAGGTCAAGTACTAAGGGGTGCGATCTGCGACCCACCACCATTCCTTTCCCCTCTTCCTCCCCAACACACAGCTTATTTTGGACGGGAGAAAGATTTACCACAAACGAACAATGGACTCACGGGCTAGGCTGTGACACCTTCATTCCTCTCCCCAACACCAGGCCTCACCCTCAAGCCTAAACACTATAAACAGCATGATCTTGACCTTGATGATATGATCATAATTTTGTGCGCCACACACACTCTCTCTCGCCTGTGACGACACTTCCACCTCCAGCCATATCACTTGCATGGAGGCTGGGTCACTAGACCCAACCTCAAGCACTGGTCTGTGCACGGTCGCTGGCCGTGTTAGGAACATGACCACGTGCCGAAAACAATGACTGGCCCTTTCTAAGCCTCACAAACAGGCAGGCAGGGTTGGTGAGGGTGGACAGAGAGAGAGAGAGAGAAGTGCGGACGCTGAAGGAGGAGGAGGAGGAGGAGGACACAAAGCTGAGGAAAGTGTCGGGAGGAGGGGGAAGAGGAGAAGAGTGTGGAGGAGAGAGAGGGAGGGAGTGTGTGTGTGTGTGTGTGTAAAGAGCACTGAGCTGGAAGCACCCCAGGACGCGAGTTGGCTGGCTAGCGTGGGGTGAGAACGCATTTTCTACCCCTAAAAATGCATGACCATGGACGCAGGTAACCATGAAGAAACCAGGAACATTTTCATGTGTTGGGAGGAGCCAAGCAAGACATGGGCGTATCTGTACACCAAGGAGGATGGAAGAGATTCCCAAGGGGGACGAGGCGCTGGGGGTATTTTGGCCAAAGTGTGGGTGGTAATGGGAACGCCACCATTACCTGCCTCGGCAATGGAGGTAATGATACTGGGGAAGCGCGGAAGTGAAGGACTGCGCACTGAGAGCAGGACAGCCATGGAGGGAAGTAGAACCAAGGGAAGGATTCCTGTTGTGTGCAGGTATCCTGGCCGGATGAGGAGTTAGCAGCGGACTATTGTCTTGAGAAACTGGTATAAACTATTAACAAGACGAACATTTAGAAACTTTTAGAAACTTTACTGTCAAGTAGAGTCAAATTCAATTGAAAAAATGACCAGGAACGCAAAGAATGGGGTTCACCTTTCTTACGGTAGGGCAGAAGTTTCAGATAGTCTGGTTGAGAGCAATATGGCTGGGGTGTTTTAACACGTAGTAGAAACACGGGAAAGTCGGAGAGATGCCAAGACTGGCAAAAAGAAAGTACAAGGATAATGTTAGACATAGGTCAAGTAAAACGTTTAAGTACAGTAATGAACGTTTTAGCGTCGGTACAGATAGGAAGAATGAAAACACGAACAGAGTTAATTGGCTGTAGCCAGAAATAACTGTACGAGTTGATAAAACATCGTACTCGAATAAGCACAGAGAGAAATCGTTAGAGACAATCTTAAATCAAATCAACGAGAAGTAAAACTTTTATATAATAGGTAGTATATTCCATAACTCCTCTATACCTAGACAGTATGGGATGGAAACATATCTGTGATGACCTGGCCGAGGCATGTACGTAGGTATAGCAAAGTACGTGTGTACTGGTGATGAAGTGTAATGTGTAGTAACACATTTAGTGACGAGAAGGCTACATAGAGCAAGATAAACTGCAGAAACCAAGCTCTAGGGTGGAAAGTCTCCTTGTAACATAACTTAATTGGCCATTTTTAGCCTAGCAACAAAGACGATAAACTCGATCTAGCTCTGGGTAACAGAGAAAACTTAATAACGAAGCGGAGAGAGAAGTCAGGAGGAGTCACCACATCAAGAAACCCAATTCGACATCGACCGGTGTGGATAGATACAGTTAAGACTGGTGTCGATACAATAGACTGGTTGCGCACGAATTAGACTGGCGTGGACACAGAAAAAAAAATAAACTTTTCTGGAACTAGACTTTCGTAAGTCTAATCATAACAGGTCAAAACGAGATCAGGGAAATGAGAACTGACTGGGGTCAAACCATAGTGGTTGACCTGACCCCGTCGGGTGGCCTGACTGGTGAGCACAGACATAATACGTGATAATTATTCTCAATTGGGCCTACATAGTTATTTTTTCCTATAAGCAATGAACACCACACAAAAATGAGCCCCGGCGGATGAATACAGAATTAAGGCTAATAATTAACCGGTCTGAAAACGGACATATGTAGGGGAATCAAACCATTAGATTTAGGGAATCAGAGTAGCGATTTCGAATCACAGGTAAGGCTGGGAACTGGAGAGGCCAAAAGGGGAACAGAAAACTAGAATTGTGTCTACGGATCAGCCGGAAATCTAAGAGACATCCTGGCCTCTGGTACTACTACAGAACAACTCACGCAGACAACGAAGATGCGAATATAATTCAAAATAATTCATTCCTTGTAATCATGAGAGAATAACTTTTTTATGTTGAAGGCTCCAGTCATGGACAAAAGTTCGCATCAAGGCCTGGCCTCAATCAAAATACAGAGAAAATTATGAAAAGGAAAAAGAAAAAAGGGAAAGTATTCATGAATTTTTGAGAAAGCGAAAGACCTGCCTTTTGAAATGAGCCAGGTCAAAGTTATAGGGAAAGACATGGGAAGGTAGAGAATTCCAAAGCAGCTTCGACGTGTAGGGAAAGAAACAGATATCAAACCGGCCCACCCTCGAGTTACCGATGGCCACACAACATTCATGCGACGCAGCAGCAGCTTGCCAAGTATTGTGTGGTCTAACTAGTGGTGGAGGGAGGCACACAAACAGCCAGCTCTCGGGAGCAAAACCCAAAGTAATACCTACAGAAGAGATAGATAGTATTTCTAAGGTAAAGGATTATCTACAAAGTGAAGAAACCATGTTAGTTATGGGCAATACGAGAAGATGTCTTTGAGTAAATACACAAATCCGAGCCAGATATGTACCCAAGTCCTATAACGGTACATGGGACACAGAGTTTAATCAAGGTAGGGAGGAGGCGTGCTGGTCTCCTCCATTAGCCAGAGTGTATAATAACTCACCCAAGACAGAGTGCGCGTCTTCACAGAATACCGTGCAAGATCGCTAACGTAATGCCAATGCTCTGAAAGGAGGACGAGTCACTTTCCGCTAATTATCTGCCAATTAGTTTGACGTCATTGCTGGGTGGAGAGGAGGGCGGGGGTTGGCGGGGGAGAGGAATTAATAGAAGCAATAATAGCTAATTTAACTTCGTAGTTACGTGGAGAGGAAAAAAAAACATTTTGATTTGTGAGTTACATCATGGCCTCAGCCAGGGGAAGGGGTGCTCGTGTGTCAGGTGATGCATAATGAGAGAGAATATGATATAATTTACCTCGATTTTAATAAAGTTCCAACTCGGATCCTTGCGAAAAATTAATAAAAAGGAAAGGGAACGCATCGTATAGTCATTAATTTGAGGCATTATCATTATTACTATTATCATTATTGGTTGTAGTAGTACTAATATTAGTATCATAATTATCATTATCATCCTTATTAATGTTATAATTATCTTTAGTGTTATTATTCCTAAGTCTTGAGTGTCGGTGCTTTCAAGGGTCAGTCCTTGGTTCGTGGTCATTATATATCATATAGGAAAGACCTGGATATACGAGTGAACAGAAGTTTGTATGCCAACGACCTGGAAGACAGACCGAGTAATATCTTCAGTGGAAGGCAAAACAGCTGTGCTGGAGAACCTACATAACTAGACAACTAGAACGAACGGAAGAGTAGCAGAGACATAGTGAGAAGGATGACAGATATGAAATATAAATCAACAGTTAAATCTAATAAAACTTTGTATAATGGATTCATAAGTAAAGAAAAGTTTAAAACGGAGACAACTGTCTGTTGATCTACAAAACAAAGCAAAGGCAATAAACCACTTGGGTTTATGTCTATAAGTATAAATAAACCATTCTTTGAATCCCATCTAAATGCTGCTGTATACAGTATTGGTAACCGTAAACCAGAAGGGACATAGATTCCCTCGTAAGTATACAAAAAAAAAAAAAAATAATGATCAATACTTTCCGATAGAAAATTTTCTGAAGACAATACAAGGATATCAAAAAAATTTTCTTGAAAGATAAAAGGAAGCGGAATGCCACCAGAGTCCCTTCTATCTTTACGAGCTGCAGCGGCGCCCAGGAAGCCGGCCACGTCCACTGGGCGAGACCAAAGGTCGTAAAATTTAGTGATTTTGTGTGAATGTCTATATGGAAGAGTGCAGGGCAATAGAGTACTATGCAAACAAGTTATCATGAGGCAACTCGAAATGGTAGTTTTGAAGTAGACAAATCTACATGTAAAGAGAGGCATTAATGCGATAATACAGTCGGAGAAGAGTGGACAATGTAAACAAACAGCATCATTAACGCAGACACTAAAACATTCCACAAAGGTGTGATAAAAAATATTAGAGGCTTAGAAGCTGCCCGGAAAGGTGCAAAATAAACGCCACCTACACTCTCCACATATTCTCATCTTCCTGTAAATCTGTAAACACATTATCATGATACGGTAAATGGACCCCAGACTTACAGCGGACGTGAGCGAGCCTAACGCTGAAACCAACAAGCAAAGTCAGGTGAACAGGTAACCTACATACAATGTTGCCTCACCCTCCGGCAGGGGAATACAAAAGGTGTGCTTGACATTTTTGTGACCGAATAATATAATGCACTTGTTAATAAAATACTTTAACAGATATGCCTTTTAATAATGCGAGTCAGTAATGTGTCAGTTCATGCATGGCATTTTGTGTGGACGATAGAAAAAAAAAAAAACGAAAGTTGCACTAGGGACTGAAGCGACCTTCGGGCAATGTAAATACATGACCTTGTGGAAGGTCCCCCAACGCCTGAGAGAAAGGTACAGACCACGTCTGTGGGAGTTACACAACTCGACTTGTGACGGGTACAGAACACGAGAAAGGTACAGAACATCGTTAGAAAATTGAAGAACACGTCTGGGACAAGAACTGAGGGTCTGGTTGGACAAATTGCAACTAACCTGAAATTGGTAATGATAGTGTTGATAATAATGACGATTTTAACTGATGATGATGGTAATGACGAAGATTTTAATAATGATGATGATGGTAATGATGGTGATTATAACAATGATGATGAGCTTTTACGATAAACGTAAAGTTCATCTCTAGAGCACACTGGCGATGCGACCCTTGAGTATGAAGGCCTGACCTTTGACCTGACACCAGAGGGCCTAGTGAGAGGTCACAAGTCAGCAAACCCAGTGGTCGTACCGTCGTGCTCAAGGCTAGTGTTCAAGGAGTTCCTCCACCACTAACACACAGGATGACAAGAGCTGGACACGGGGAAATGGTTTGTGACAGGCGACCTTTGGCCTCTTATCCATAATTCCTCTAAGGTCAGTGGTCATTGGTGCTGACCATGAGACACGCGCGGGCCAGCCGGGGTTCGAACGCTGGACAGGGTGATCGGCGGACCACAGCCAACCTATCAGCTCATTCCACCCTTGAGGTTACCTGGTTACCCGGCCTAGATTAGGATACACA
>JAYMFT010224784.1:0-11293 GCA_038088735.1 Panulirus argus | reverse complement strand
CTTCCTAATCTGCCCACCTCCTACCTTTCTCATGCCACATGCATCTCTTGCACATTCCATCACTGCCTCCCTGAATATATCTTATTCCTCACCTACTCCCCTCAGTATAAGCTGGGAGCATAGAACTGAATACTAAAGTATATTTAGAGTTATTTATCTTCTTTCCTATGGTCTCTAATTTTCTCAGTACTATTCTACCATTAGGTGGGTGCTTAAACACCAGTTATCCGTATTTAATCATTCATTGTATTCAAGTTTTCGCCTACACAGAGCAGTCATTAGGAATCTGAAAAAAAGAGAAAAACTGCGTCACAAACCTAAGATATGATCTGGAAAACGCAAATAAAACCTAAAAACATTCGTAAAAACACAACACATAAAAGTGAGGGAAAACACTAAAAGGAAAACAATAAACAAAATCAAGAAGGGTAGTATGAGTATCAATCTAAAAAGAACATATGGAAATAGAAATATAGAAAAACTTACAGTTGAGGAAAAACACAACAATATTTCACGAGATAGGTAAACAGAAGATCCATTACTAAATACACTAAGTAGGTCAAGCGAGACCGTTACCGTCCGGATGCGGTGGTGAAGCCAGGATGTGCTCTTTTGATTCTCTTTGACCTTCTTCACCCGGGACCGTGTTCCTGCTGTACAGGGATAGCGGACTCAGTAACTTGTGGCGGGTCAGTAACGTGTCTCATTCGTCTATGTCCTATTGGAAGGCCATCAAAGAGCTGTATGATCGTGGTCATGTTTGTCTGGATGTTGATGGCAGGTGCTTTCTTTTTAATGTTCTCCGTTTCCCATGTTAATAAGATAACGCAGAAACAAACGAAGAAAAGGTCGCATTCGCTCTTAGTCTCTAGCTTTCATGTAATGCACCAAAACCACAGCTTCCTATCCACATCCAGGCCCCACAGACCTTTCCATGGTTTACCCCGGACACTTCACATTCTCTGGTTCAGTCCAATGACTACACTAGACTTCCTGTATGCCACATTGGTTCAGTTCATTTTCTCCCTTGTACGTACTTCACTCTTCTGCATGTTCAGGCCCCGATTGCTCAATTTCTTCCCTCCATCCTTCCACCTCTAGTTTGGTCTCCCGATTCTCTTTGTTCCCTCCACCCCTGACACATGTATCCTATTTGTCAACCTTTCCTCACTCATTCTCTCCATATGTCCAAATTATATCATTTTCATCTTTCCCACACCACATATTGTCCTCAAACATTTCTTTTCCAACACACCCACCGTCCTCCGCATAGTCTCATCTATAGCCCACACCTCACGTCCATACAACATTGTTGGGACTATTGTACCGTCAAAATACCCATTTTCACAGATCCTTAAGTGCTCGCAGAACTTTCTTCCCTTCACCCACTTTCCCTTTCATGGTTCCTTTCGCTTCCAAGTCCACCCCCAGATGTATTAAACACTTCACTTCCTCCAAATTTACTCCATTCAAACTCACATCTCAACTAACCTTTCCTTTTGCAATAATAATCCTAATAGCCTTACTTTTATTCACATGTATTCGCAACTTCCTTCTTTTACACACTTTTCCAAACTAAGTCACCATCTTATGTACATTTTCTCTCAAATCTACCACCAGTGCTGTGTTATCAGCAAACATCTGACTCGATTCCTATATTCCCTCATCCCCAACAGACTGCATACTCGCCCCTTTTTCCACAACTCTTGCATTTACCTCCCTAACCACCCCATCCATAAACAAATTAACAGCCATGAGGACATCACACCCCTGCCGCAGAGCGACCTTCACCTGGAACACTCACTCTTCTCTCTACCTACTTGCACACACGCCTTACACTCTTTAAAAACTTTCCACTGCTCAATGCCACTAATAGCTCTCCTCCCACACCATAAACCCTTATGACCTTTCATAAGGCTTCTCTATCAACCCCATTATATGCTTTTTTGAGTCATAAATGCTACATACAAATCCATCTGTTTTTCTAAATATTTCTCACATACATTTTCAAAGCAAACACCTGATCCACACATCCTCTTCCACTTCTAAAACCACACTGCTCCTCCCCAATCTGATGTTATGTACATGGCTTCACTCTCTCTATCAATACCCTTCCATACAGTTTTCCAGGAATACTCAACAAACTTACACCTCTGTAGTTTGAACATTCACCTTTATCCACCTTGTCCCTGTATTGTGGCACCATACTTGCATTTCGCCACTCTCCAGGCAACTTACCATGATCCATACATATATTGTAAGCCCTAATCTAACCAACCAAAGACTCATTCACCCGCTTTCTTAAGAAATTCAGCTGCAATGCCATCCACTCCAGCTGCCTTGCTACATTTGCTCCATTTGCCCATTTTACTGCATGTCGTTAGCGTACATCCAGGAGTCAACCGTTAACAGGAGTTATAGCTGTTCACCTATCCAAGTCATCCGTTATTTTGATTCCCGTTGACCTCTCCGAGTCACACGTTAACGGAAGTAACAGCTGATAGCATTCTTGTGTCATGCTTCTCAGTCAACCGTTAACGGAAGTAGAAACCAATAACCTGTGTCAACTGTTAACAGTAGTGATTCTAATGCCTTTCCATTACCCGTTAACAGAACTGACAATTGATAAGTTTCTCGTTCCATCCGTTTACAGAAGTGACTTTAAAGTCCTTATCGTGTCACATGTTAACAGAAATAACGGTAAAACAAATCATGAATCATCTGTTCACGGGAGTAACAACCAGTAGCCCTCTAGAGTCATCTGTAAACATGACTGATAGAGAATAATCATCCTAGATAATCATGTTTTTTTTTTCTTATGTTGAAGGCTCCAGTCACGGACAAAAGTCCGCATCAAGGCCGGACCCTAACTGAAAGATAGAGAGAATTAAGAAACGGGAAAAAAAGACGGAAAGTACTAATTTTTGAGAAAGTGAAAGACTTCTCTTTTGAAATGGCCAGGTCATAGTTATTAGGAAAGACATGAAGTGATTAATCACCAGCAAAGTTCTCGAGTCAACCGTTAACAGAAGTGACCACCATCATCCTGCTGGAACCGTCCCAACTCCTTGAAACAGAAGTGTTTACTTTACTAATAACCCTAACGGGTCACCCGTTAACATAAGTAACAGGCGACAATGGCCCCGAGCCAGCCGTTCACAGGAAAAACGGCAGACTTCCCTATGTTCCTCCTGCTGTGAAGGAGTCGATCTTGTAACTACATTGGACGATAAATATTGAAAAGAAGATAAAACTTCTCAAAATGTTTCTGTAGAAATTGGAAAGAAAATTCATAACCTTCCAACCCATCGTCCTTGCGTGCCATCTGACGGTCTTCTGTTGTCCCCACAGTTCAGGCTGGGCTCAGGCTGCAGCGTTAGCACCTTGGTCGACCAAGCTGTTGGGAACCGCGACCCGCAGGCCCCAGTGACCAGCAGAGCCGGGCCGGTTGGTGTGGTACACCTCTCCAGGGCCTTCCTCAGGTCCTCCACCGCACATGCCATGGTGTTCATGGTGGCTGCAGGTTTCCAAGGCTCTGGAGACAAGATTCCATATTTCTTTTCCGTTGGGTGGATTCTTGTGGCCTAACATATCGCTCAGAGCAATGACCAGGTAATGGTGGTCAGACCTGACAGTTAAGGGTTATTTCACACCAAAGTGACACGACGCACGTGGCATGCCACTTGAAAACGAACCTTTAGAAACAAATGAAACCTTTCACACGGGAGTGGCGTGACACGTTGCACGTGCCACATGTCACTTGGATGCCACTCCAGGATCGGACCGGATCGTTTATCTTCAGCGTGCGACGTGCCACCTCGGTCAAAATTAATGAAGCCTTCACACCAAAGTGATTAATAATCAAGATGATAATACGAATAGCAAAGAAAACAACTAGCGGATTTGTGACGTATGTAGCGGATTTTGAAGCGTCTCCTAGCAGATTCTCGCCAGCCACATTTGACAACTGTCTCGGTCGCGCAGTCAGTGGAGAGAAGTGCACCATTTCTTCGTGTTCTCATGAACAGTTATTCAACATTGCCTCTTCCAGACAGTGAGGCATTTAACGCAAATTTTGTTCAAGATGTTGAAACTTAAGTGTGTGTGACACATTATAAGATAACAGCTCAACGGATGAACCAGACAAGACATGGAACTGCGTGGGCCAGAAGTTTCCCTCTAGTTACGTTAGACCTTCATAAAATATATCTTACCTTTAGCTTGTTTAGTTTAATGGCCAAAGGAGAAGATTCAGATTTAATGCTCCGATCTCAGCTATTTTGTTACCAGGGTGTCAGCCCGGAGCTGTGTTGTGTTGGGACTGGATTGGTTGTGAGGGAATGCAGGAAAATTGGAATGAAGTTTCATTGTTTTGGCCATTAATCACTTCCTGGCGCATCAAGGCAACTATAGGGCATAACTTTAACTTTGTATACATGATGATAATGACTAAACTGAGGGGACTCTTGGCTCTGCCCAGGGGGTGGATAGTTCGTAAGTTTGACACCATTTGTTACACGACAACATTTTGAGCTTGCTGCTTGTTTGCCCCCACCAACAGCTAGACCACGCAATACTCGGCAAGCTGCTGCGTCACATCGTTATTGTGAGGCCATCGGCAACTCAAGGTTAGGCCGTTTTGATAACTGCTTCTTTCCCTATACGCCGAAGCTTTGGAACTCTCTACTTTCTCATGTCAATAACTATGACCTGGCTCATTTCAAAAGACAGGTCTTTCACTTTCCCAAAAATTTGTAAATACTTTCCCTTGTCTTTTCTTTTTCCGTTTCATAATTCTCTCTATATTTTAGTTAAGGCCGAATTAAGGCCCGGCCTTGGGGTGGACTTTTATCCGTGACTGGAGCCTTCAACATAAACAAAAAATAAAAACCCCACCCACCCACCCACCAGAGACAATCGGAAATTTGAATTTTGCTAGGAAACCACATGGGATGTAACCGAATGGGATGTAGCTTAATGGGATGTACCTTAATGGAATGTAGCCTAATGTGATGTAGCCTAATGGGATGTAATTTAATGGGATGTTGCCTAATAGTATGTAGCCTAAAGGGAAATAACTTAATGAGATGTAGCTTAATGGGAAGTAACCTAATGGGATGTAGCTTAACGGGATGTAGCTTAATGGTATGTAGCCTAATGTTATGTAGCCTAATGTTACGCAGCCTAATAGTGTGAAGCCTAATGGGATGTAGCCTAATGGGATGTGGCCTAATGGGATGTAGCCTAATGTGATGTACCTTAATGGAATGTAGCCTAATGTGATGTACCTTAATGGGATGTAGTCTAATGGGATGTAGCTTAATGGGATGTTGCCTGATAGTATGTAGCCTAATGGGAAATAGCTTTGTGAGATGTAGCTTAATGGGATGTAACCTAATGGGATGTAGCTTAACGGAATGTAGCTTAATGGGATGTAGCCTGATGGTATGTAGCCTAATGTTATGTAGCCTAATGGTGTGAGGCCTAATGGGACGTAGCCTAATGGGATGTGGCCTAATGGTGCGTAGCCTATTAGGATGTACCCTATTGGTGTAGCCTATTGGTGTGAAGCCTAATGAGATGTAGCCTAATGGGATATACCTTAATGAGATGTAGCCTAATGGTGTGTAACTTAATGGGATGTAGCCTAATGGGATGTAGCCTAATGGTATGAAGCCTATTGGTGTGAAGCCTAATTGGATGTAGCCTAATGTGATATACCTTAATGTGATGTACCTTAATGGGATGTAGCCTAATGGGATGTAGCTTAATAGGATGTAGCCTATTGGGATGTAGCCCAATGGTATGTAGCCTAATGGTGTGAACCCTAATGGAATGTAGTCTATTGGGATGTAGCCTAATGGGATGCAGCCTAATGGGATGTAGGTTAATGGGATGTAGCTTAATGGGATGTAGCCTAATGTGATATACCTTAATGGGATGTAGCCTAATGGTATGTAGTCTAATAGTATATAGCTTAATGGTATGTAGCCTAATGTATGTAGCCTAATGGGATGTAGCCTAATGGGATATAGCCTATTGGGATGTAGCCTAATGGGATGTAGCTTAATGGAATATAGTCCAATGGGATGTAGCTTAATGGGATGTAGCCTATTGGGTTGTAGCTTAATGGGATGTAGCCTAAGGGGATGTAGCCTGATGGGATGTAGCGTAAAGGGATCTAACCTAATGCTATGTAGCCTAATGGTATGTAGCCTATAGTGTGAAGCCTAATGGGATGTATTCTAATGGGATGTAGCCTGATGGAGTGTAGCCTAATGAGATGTAGCCTAATGGGATGTAACCTAATGGTATATAGCTTAATGGGATGTTGTCTAATGGGATGTAGCTTAATGGGATGTAACCTAATGGGATATAGCTTAATGGTATGTAGGCCAATGTAATGTAGCCTAATGGGGTGTAGCTTAATGGGATGTAACCTAATGGGATATACCTTTATGGTATGTAGCCCGATGGCATGTAGCCTAATGGGGTGTAGCCTAATAGTATGTAGCCTAATGGTGTGAGGCCTAATGGGGTGTAACCTAATGGGATGTAGCCTAATGGGATGTGGCGTAATGGTGTGTAGCCTAATGGGATGTAGCTTAATGGGATGTAGCTTAATGAAATGTAGCTTAATGGTATGTAGCCCAACGGGATATAGCTTAATGGGATGTAGCCCAATGATATGTAGCCTAATGATGTGAAGCCTAATGGGGTAAAGCCTAACGAGATGTAGCCTAATGGAGTGTAGCCTATTGGGATGTAGCTTAATGGTATGTAGACTAATGGTGTGTAGTCTAATGAATTGTAGCCTAATAGTATGTAGCCCAATAGTACGTAGCCTAATAGTGTAAAGGTTAATGGGATGTAGCCTTATGGTGTATAGCTTAATGGGATGTAGCCTAATTGGATGTAGCATAATGGTATGTAGCCTAATGGGATGTAGCATAATTGTATGTAGCCTAATGGGATGTAGCCTAATGGTGTGTAGCTTAATGGGATATAGCCTTATGGTGTGTAGCCTATTGGGATGTAGCCTCATGGTGTGTAGCTTAATAGGATGTAGCCTATTGGGATGTAGCCTAAAGGTTTTTAGCCTAATGGGATGTAGCCTAATGGTGTGTAGCCAAATGAGATGTAGCCTATTGGGAAGTAGCCCAATGGGATGTAGCCTAATGGGATGGAGCCTAATGGTGTGTAGCCTAATGGGATGTAGCCTTATGGTGTGTACCCTAATGGAGTGTAGCCTAATTGGATTTAGCCTAATGGTATGTAGCCTAATGGTATGTAACTTATTGGTGTGTAACCTAATGTGATGTAGTCTAATGGGATGTAGCCTTATGGTGTGTAGCCTACTGGGATGTAGCCTAATGGGATGAAACCTCATGATGTGTAGCCTAATGGGATATAGCCTATTGGGATGTAGTCTAAAGGTGTTTAGCCTAATGGGATGCAGCCTAATGGTGTGTAACCTAATGGGATGTGGTTTAATTAGATGTAGCCTAATGGTGTGTAGCCTATTGGGATGTAGCCTAATGGGATGTAACCTAATGGGATATAGCCTAATGGGATGTAGCCTAATGGTGTGTAGCCCAATGAGATGTAGCCTAATGGGATGTAGCCTAATGGGATATAGCCTATTGGGATGTAGCCTAAAGGTATTTAGCTTAATGGGATGTAGCCTAATGGGATATAGCCTAATGGGATGCAGCCTAATGGTGTGTAGCCTAATGGGATGTAGCCTAATGATGTGTAGCCTAATGTTGTGTAGCCTATTGAGATGTAGCCTAATGGGATGTAGCCTAATGGGATATAGCGTAATGGGATGTTGCCTGATGGTGTAGCCCATTGGGATGTAGCCAAATGGTGTGTAGCCTAATGGGATGTAGACGAATGGGATGTAGCCTAATGGTGTTTAGCCTAATGGGATGTAGCCTCATGGTGTGTAGCCCAATGGGATGTATCCAAATGGTGTGTAGCCTAATGGGATGTAGACGAATGGGATGTAGCCTCATGGTGTGTAGCCCAATGGGATGTAGCCTCATGGTGTGTAGCCTAATTAGATGTAGCCTAATGGTATGTAGCCTAATGGTGTGTAGTCTAATGGTATGTAGCCTGATGGGATGTAGCATAGCACTTGAGAAATTTAGATAAGCTATCAAAATGGTCGTTCGGTCATATCATTAGATTATTCATCAAGGATGATTCGTCGGTTAAGGATAAAATGTTTTTAAAATGTCCTGATCTTTACTTTGTTATTATTCACAGATTAACACGAGGCAGGACTTCAAATGGTAGTTGGTAAAATTTTATGCACATACGATTGTATGACATTTCTTGGAACTATAGTGTTCACATAACCCGTCTCTCAGCTGCTGGTCTGCTGTGCCTGGACGTCCATGGTTCTGTCATGGAGGCTGAGGGAGATGACTGTATGTATGGGTTGGGTATTGATTAGTGCCTGGTGTCGACAGGACTCCATCATGATGTGGAATGTCGCTATGTAAGACACAGGCAGCCTCTCTGATGTCGTAAACCTTATTTGGATTGCAATCGAACGGTCTCTCAAACACTCTGAATTTTGATACCAGAATGACAGATGCGCACTCAACCCTTTTTTCCTACTGTTGGTAATCTTTTGTTGAACATTCTTCTTGGATTTGTCCGGGGATGAGGACGTGTGATGTGTTCCTCCAGCGGAAACGCTTCATCGGCGACGAGATACACAGGAAAGGGTGAACTGAGCAGGGAGACCATACACGCGTCACATGCCACTTGTCACTTTGGTCTGAAATTACCGTGTCGCGTGTCACTTGACACTTGCCTCCTACCACTTGCCACCTTGCCACGTGTCAGGTTGGTGTGAAAGTTCCCTAACGCTTCTCCCACATCGTTCAAGGAATTTAGGACATTTGTAATGGGAGAATCATTAGTATACAACTTTAACTCTACCGCTGGCTCATGCAATCCCATCATATTTACATAAATTGTAATATGTGATAGTAACCTCAGTGTTTATATGGTTAATGTGAGTTTCTGTGAGAGATGCAAATATTGCATCTGACTCGGTCGGCAGACCGTATATGAAAGTGGATTATATTTTGCTTTTTGAGATCTGTGACGAAAAAGATCATCCTGAAGGGTCCTTAGATGTTTGTCAGCTGGTGGAGTGAGGCGCTGGCCCGACAGCTACCACTGTACCACACAGTGGCCAGGTCGTTAGCGGCCGATGTCGGGCCAGTTACCACTGTACCACAGTGACCATGTCGTTAGTGGCCAGTGTCGGGCCAGGTACCACTGTACCACACAGTGGCCAGGTCGTTAGTGGCCGATGTCGAGCCAGCTACCACTGTACCACAGAGGCCAGGTCATTAGTGACAAGTGTCGGGCCAGCTACCACTGTACCACAGCGGCCAAATCGTTAGTGGCCAGTGTCGGGCCAGCTACCACTGTACCACAGAATGACCAGGCCGTTAGTGGCCAGTGTCGGGCCAGCTACCACTGTACCATAGGATGACCAGGTCGTTAGTGGCCAGTGTCGGGCCAGCTACCACTGTACCACAGTGGCCAGGTCTTTAGTGGCCAGTATCGGTTAAGCTTCAGTACAACGGCACGAGACCGTTCTGCACGACGGCACGAGACCGTTTAGCACAACAGCACAAGACCGTTCAGCACGACGGCGCGAGACCGTTCAGCACGGCGGCGCGAGACAGTTCAGCACGACAGAACAAGACCCTTCAGCACGATGGCACGAGACCGTTCAGCACGACGGCGCGAGACCGTTCAGCACGACGGCGCGAGACCGTTCAGCACGACGGCACAAGAACCTTCAGCACGACAGCATGAGACCGTTCAGCACGACGGCACAAGAACCTTCAGCACGACGGCGCGAGACCGTTCAACACGACGGCACGAGACCGTTCAGCACGACGGTACGAGACCGTTCAGCACGACGGCACGAGACTGTTCAGAACGACGGCATGAGACCCTTCATCACAAAGGCACGAGACCATTTAGCACGACGGCACGAGACCGTTCAGCACGACGGCGCGAGACAGTTCAGCACGACGGCACAAGAACCTTCAGCACGACAGCATGAGACCGTTCAGCACAACAGCACGAGACCGTTCAGCACGACGGCGCGTGACCGTTCAGCACGACGGCACAAGAACCTTCAGCACGACAGCATGAGACCGTTCAGCACGACGGCACGAGACCATTCAGCACGACGGCGCGAGACCGTTCAGCACGACGGCACGAGACCGTTCAGCACGACAGAACAAGAGCCTTCAGCACGACGGCGTGAGACCGTTCAGGACGATGGCACGAGACCGTTCAGCACGACAGCACAAGACCCTTCAGCACGACGACACGAGACTGTTCAGCACGACGGCGCGAGACCGTTCAGCACGACGGCCTGAGACCCTTCAGCACGACGGCACGAGACCGTTCAGGACGATGGCACGAGACCGTTCAGCACGACAGCACAAGACCGTTCAGCACGACGGCATGAGACCGTTGAGCACGACGGCATGAGAACGTTCAGCACGACGACAGGAGACTGTTCAGCACGACGGCGCGAGACCGTTCAGCACGACGGCACGAGACCCTTCAGCACGACGGCATCTGACCGTTCAGCACAACAGCGAGACCATTCAGCACGATGGCACAAGACCGTTCAGGACGACGGCACGAGACCGTTCAGCACAACGCCATGAGAACGTTCAGCACGACGGCTCGAGACCGTTCAGCACGACGGCACGAGACTGTTCAGTACCACGATATGAGACTCTTCAGCACAAGGGCACGAGACCGTTCAGTACAATGGCACGAGACTGTTCAGCACAACGGCACGAGACCGTTCAGCACGACGGAGTGAGACCATACAGCACGACGACACCGTTCAGCACGACGGCATGAGACCGTTCAGCACGACGGCATGAGAACTTTCAGCACGACGGAAACGAGACCCTTCAGCACGATGGCACACGGCCGTTCATGATGACGGCACGAGACCGTTCAGCACGACGGCATGAGGCCGTTTAGCACTACGGCACAGGACCGTTCAGCACGACGGCATGAGACCCTTCAGCTCAACGGCACGAGACCGTTCAGTACGACGGCACGAGACCGTTCAGCACGACGGCGCGAGACCGTTCAGCACGACGGCACGAGACCGTTCAGCACGATGGCACGAGACCGTTCAGCACGACGGCACGAGACCGTTCAGTATGACGGCACGGGACCCTTCAGCACGACAGCATGAGACCGTTCAGCACGACGGCATAAG
>JAYMFT010224773.1:0-11293 GCA_038088735.1 Panulirus argus | reverse complement strand
GCCTTTTACGACACGCAGGGAATACGTGGGAAGTATTCTTTCTCCCCTATCCCCAGGGATAATATATATATATATATGTGTGTGTGTGTGTGTGTGTGTGTGTGTGTGTGTTATGTAACCCAAGGACCCTTTTTTTATGGTGGTTCTTGCAGCTTTGGGGATGTGTTTTGTGTAAGAGCACCTGTGAGAACAAGAAGGCTTTTGACAATGCTGTGGCCTTCTCCGTACGATGACAATGATACTGCCTTGTTGAAGGTGTCCTTTCACTCACTGTGTTACTTCCGGCAGTTTGAGTCCAGGAATGTCTGAATCTGTATCTGTCTCTTCATTAGTATGTCAGTTTTCCATAATATTGATTTATAGACACCATAGGACCCCCTGGTGTTACTTAGGACTTCTTTTCTGGGGGTTTTTGTAGCCCAAGACTTCACTGCTCTGAATATGGACACCTTTGATGCAAGAAATTCTTCAATGAGACTATAATTTGTTTCATCAGCTGACAATGATACAGCCTCACCAAAGGTAACTAACTTTGCACTCACAGTGTAACCTTACATAGGTGGAGTCCAAACACCTCTATATATCTAGCTACAATAAAGTGGTAAGTAAGCATGGATGAGAAAGTGTAATTTTCAAAACATTGTTTCTGGTGGGGCAGTTGATCAGTCATAACTGTGTGTTTGTTCTTAGCCAATGTCATATTTGTTGGGAAGAGGGGATCTATGAGTACAAATTGCTAAAGTGTGAAACAAAGGTAAGTTTATTGTTTCCTTCGTTTTGGGGATTGGTGTGTTTATAGGTGTTACTGGATTCTGCTTGCTTGTGGTTACTCCATGAGTAGAAAGTCCCTTCCATCAAGACAATATTGTCATTAGTTGACAGAGGTGAGTACATGCTCATTGAGGCAGCAAAACTGTATCGTCATCAGTTGATGAAAGTGAGTAAAATCTCTTTGAGGAACTTCTTGCTCCAAAGGAATCCATCACTTCATGCTTCTGATTGTAGCACAAACTTGAAACTGTGGGAACCCCATAAAAGAGGTCCTGGGATTTGGTATGATTACAGACATAATGATATTGAAATAACAAATTTATTTTGTTTTACCAGGGCAAGTGAAGCATCTGGAGTAGACTATGGGAAGGTCTGTGGGACCTGGTTGTGGATAGGGAGCTGTAGTTTTGATGCATTACGCATGATAGTGAGAGAATGATGATCGATTGTGAAAAAACACCTCAGGACCAATTTCTACAAAAGAGTCCTGCTGTTACCCAAAATCTTTCTAAAGGCTCCTGAATCCTAAGGGTGCACTGATTCCAGTTGTGGGGAAATCTAGACTCAATTGTAGACAGAAGGCCTTTGATGAGACTGTACTGTTAATGATACAGCTTCATCAAAGTTAACTTTTCACTTGTAGTGTATCCTTGAGCAGGCAGAGGTTGGTAACATGCAAAGATAATGTATATATTTCATACATACATACATATTTGCCACTTCCTGTGTTAGCAAGGTAGTGTCAAGAACAGAGGTCTGAGCCTTAGAGGGAAAATCCTCACATGGCCCCCTTCTGTGTTCTTCCTTTTGGAAAAGTAAGAACTGGAGGGAATGATTTCTAGTCCCCCAGTCCCTTTACTTTTAGTTCCCTTCTATGACACACAGGGAATATATGGGAAGTATTCTTTCTCCCCTATCCCTGGGAATAATTCTCTCTCTCTCTCTCTCTCTCTCTCTCTCTCTCCATTTTATTTTTCCAGAAGAAGGAACAGAGAAGGAGGGCCAAGTGATGATTGATTCCTCTAAGGCTAAATCATCTGTTCTTGATGCTACCTCGCTAACCCGAAAAATAGCAAATATGTGTGAAAAAAATACATTTATATCTTTTCATTTTTTCTTTCAAACTTGATCACCGTTTCCTGCATTTGCCAGGTTGCACCAGAAACGGATGGAGAAAGGCCCCATCCACTCACATCCATTCTCAAGCTGCCATGTGTAATGCACAGAAACCACAGCTCCCTATCCAAATCCCTGCCTTACAGAATTTTCTATGGTTTACCCCAGACATTTCACATATCATGGTTCAGTCCATTGACAGCATTTTGACCTCATATGGCTCCAATTCACTCTATCCTGTGCATGCCTTTCACCCTCCTGCCTGTTCAGGCTCTGATTGCTCAAAATCGTTTACACTACATCCTTTTATCACCAATTTGGTCTACCTGTTCTCCTTGTTCCCTCTACTTCTGGCACATATATCCTCTTAGTCAACCTTTCATCATTCATTCTCACCATATGTCAGTTTATGTCTGAACCATTTTAGCACACCCTCTTCAGCTTTCTCAGCCACATCTTCTTTATTACCACTCCCCTCTCGTACCCTTCCATTATTTACTCTATCAAACCACCTTACGCCACATATCATTCTTAAACATTTCATTTCCAACACATGCACCTTCCTCTGCACATCCCAATCTATAGCCCATGCCTCACATCCTTATAATATTGCTGGAACTACTGTTCCTCCAAACCTACCCATTTTTGCCCTCCCAAATAATGTTTGTTCTTTCCACACATTCTTCCACACTCCCAGTACCTTCATTCCCTCCCCCACCCCATGACTCACTTCCACTTCCATGGTTCCATTCTCCCCCATGTCCATTCCCAGATGTCTGATATGCTACACTTCCTCCAATTTTTCTCCATTCAAACCTATATTCCATATATGTAATAGATAGTATTATTATTATTTATTATTATTATTATGCTTGATTGCCATTTCCAACATTAGGGAGGTAGCACCAGGAAACATACAAAGAAAGACCCATCCACTCATATACACACATATATACATACACACACATATACATACATATACATACACATACATACATGTATACACATGTACATATTCATACTCACTCGCCTTCATCCATTCCTGGCGCCACCATGCCACACAGGAAACAGCATTGCCACCCTCTGCATGAGTGAGGTAGTGCCAGGAAACAGATGAAGAAAGGCCATATCTGCTTACACTCATTCTCTAGCTGTCATGTGTAATGCACTGAAACTATAGCCCCCTATCCACATCCAGGCCCCACAGACCTTTTCATGGTTTATCCTGGACTTCCTACATGCCCTGGTTCAGTCCACTGACAGCACGTCAACCCCAGTATACCACATTGTCCTAGTTCACTCTTTTCCATGCATGCCTTTCACCCTCTTGCATGTTCAGGCCCCGATTACTCAAAAAAAAATTTCTCTCTCCATCCTTCCACCTCCAATTTGGTCTCATGCTGCTCCTTGTTCCCTCCACCTCTGACACATATATCCTCTTTGTCAACTTTTCCTCACTCATTCTCTCCATATGTCCAAACCAAATCAACATACTCTCTTCTGTTCTCTCAACCACATTCTTTTTATTACCACACATCTCTTTTAACCTTTTCATTACTTACTCGATCAAACCACCTCACACCACATGTTGTCCTTAAACATTTCATTTCCAACACATCCACTGTCCTCAGCACAACCCTATCTATAGCCCATGCCTTGAAACCATATAATATTGTTGGAACTACTATTACTACAAGCATACCCATTTTTGTTCTCCAAGATAACATTCTTTTTATAGAAATTCTTCATCAATCCCAGAACCTTTGCCATCTCCCCCACCCTATGACTCACCTCCACTTCCATGGTTCAATTCGCTGCTAAGTCCACTCCCAGGTATCTAAAACATTTTGCTTCCTCCAATTTTTCTCCATTCAATCTTACATCCCACTAACTTGTCCCTCAACCCTATTGAACTTCATAACCTTGCTCTTATTCACATTTACTCTCAAATTTCTCTTTTTACACACTTTTCCAAATTCAGTCACCAACTTCGGCAGTTTCTCATTCAAATCAGCCACCAGTGCTGTATCATCGGCAAACTACAAGTGACTCATTTCACAAGCTCTCTCAACCCCAGTAGACTGCATACTTGCCCCTCTCTCCAACTCTTACATTGATCTCCCTCACGACCCCATCCATAGACAAATTAAACAACCATGAGGACGGCACACACCCTGCCGCATACTAACTTTCACTGGGAACCAATCACTTTCCTCTCTTCCTACTCATACACATGCCTTACATCCTTATTTAAAACTTCTCACTGCTTCTAGCAGCTTACCTCACACACCATATATTCTTAATACCTTCCACAAAGCGTCTCTATCAATCATATGCCTTCTTCAGATCCATAAAAGCCACATATAAATCCATCTGTTTCTCACATACATTCTTCAAAGCAAACACCTGATCCACACATCCTCTACCACTTCTAAAACCACACTGCTCCTCTCCAATCTGATGCTCTGTGCATGCCTTCATCCTCTCAATCAATGCCCTTCCATACAGTTTTCCAGGAATACTCAACAAACGTATACTTCTGTAGTTTGACACTCACCTTTATCCCCTTTGCCTTCATACATTGCTCAGGCACTTCACTATGATCCGTACATACATTGAATATCTTTAACAACCAATCAACACATACTCACCCTTTCTTAATAAATTTAACTATAAAACCATCCACTCCAGCCACTTTTCATCTTATGCAAGGCTTTTACCACCTCTTCTCTCTTCACCAAACCACTTCCCATGACTCTCACTTTGCATACCACCCCAACCTAAACACCTAACACTCTATCTTCTCTGTGGTTGTTGATGGTTCAGCCTCCTCCTCCCTTTCTCCATCAACAGTGGTGTCCCTCAATGTTCTGTCACGTCTCCTGCATGTTTTCTCCTTTTTATTAATGATTTCCTCTCTTCCACAAATAACCACATGCTCTCATACACTGATGACTCAATACTCCATTGATCTACTAACTTCAGTTCTGGCCCATCTTCTTTCACTTGATCTGCATCTCATCTTGATGCAACTTCCTCAATAAACTCAGACTTGGACAGGATATTTCAGTGGCGTAGACAAAATCCAGTTATGTTTAATGTCTCCATGACCCAGTTTTTACCCATCTCTCTATTGAAAACTCCTCACAACACTTGTCTCTCCTTTGACGGTTCTGTAATTCCACCTCTTGACTCACTCAATGGACATACTTGGTATTCCTGTAACATTTACTCTTTCTTAGAAATCCTTCATTATGGAAATAGCTACAGCTGTCTTTTAGAAACTTGGAGTCCATGTATGGGTTACTGCTATCACATGTGGGGTGGTTCTAGCAGTCTGCATCTGTACTTGACGAGTTGAATCAAAAGTGGTTGGACATATAAACTCTCCCAGATTAACTTCTAAATTTGACCTTCTTGCCCTGTGCCACAATGTTGGCTCACTTCTTCTATAGATATTACTTTGGTTTTGGCTTCAGTGAGCTGGTTGCTTGTGTGCCCCCACCACTAGCTAAATCATGTGATTCCTGTGTGGCCATTGGCAACTGAAGGGTGGGCCATTTTGACAAGTTTCTTTCCCAACACCTCAAAGCTTTGGAACTCTACCTTAACATGTCTTTCCCAATAACTTTGACCTGGCACATGTAAAATAGAAGTTTTACACTTCTTCCAAAATTCATAAATACTTTCTCTTGTCTCTTCTTTTTCCATTTCATAGTCATCTCTGTATTTCAATTAAGGCCTACCCTTCATGTGGAATTTTGTCCATGACTGGAGCTTGAAAAATAAGCAATAGTATAATGACCTTGTAGAGAGCTGCTTTGCATAGCTCTCCATTTTCCAGGAATATATCCTGAGCATTAATTGGAGTATTAGTTTACTGGAATTAAACATTCACCTTTTTCCCTCTTGCCTTTATACAGTCACTCAAGAGGTGTTCCACCAGTCCTCTGAGACCTCACCCCAAGCTAGTCATACACTGAAAACAACAGTCATCCATTTTCTTAAATTCACCTGCAGTCCCATCCACTAACTACTCTTCCACACTTCATGTATATGAGGTTTACACTACCTCCTCTATTTTCACCAAACCATTTACCACAACATACTCACTTTACATAACACCTCATCCAAACATCCCACATCTACCACCTGTCCCTTAACACATTTAAAAGTCCCTCAAGATACTCATTCTCTCCAAACAGTTACTCTCACCAATAATCCCTTTTGTTTATTGTTTTCCTAACATTATTCACCTGCCTCCAGAACATTTCCATACACACTGTTAAGTTTGCAAGTCCTCTCACCCCAACTCTCTTTTACCATCTTTTTCAGCCCCACCACCTTCCTCATGACCTCCAGTCTCTTTTTGTACATCTGTCAATCATTTGCACTCCTTCCCTGCAGTTAATGCCCAAGGTAGGTGTTGTGAGAATGGAAGCCTGTAACCATTCCACCATTAGCCAGAAAATCATCCAACAGTTAAAAGTACTGGAGTTGCCCTGTTCACTCATGCTGATGAATCCACTTTACATACTACAGCTCTCTTTTTGTCCCTTTAATACTTGTTTTTTTTTTCTTGTACTGATTACATTTCCTCTCAGGTCATACCTGAGCTGCATTTTGGAATGGGGAAGCAGTAACTTTGTAAAACTTAGTGCTAAAATGTAATTTCTCCCTATATCTCTTAAGAATCATTTAACTCAGCCTTGTAATAAAATAAATATGTTGGGCATAACATAATCAACATCACAAATTCTGCTTCCCAAAAGCTGTGTGTGTGGTGTAGGTGCTGTATTTATTTTTCTTTTGAGCAGCTGTTTCATATCTACAGGAGTTTTGTTCGCCTGAGTATGGAATACTGCTCACATATCTGGGTTGGCTTTTTCCCCACCTCTCCATCAAATATCAACTAGAGTAGAATCAAAAACCCTGTCCCTTTAATTTTACTGGCGTCAGCATTTCTCTACACAATGATATTGTTGCTCTCTCACTGTTGTATCGGTGTTATTTTGGCCATTGTTCTCATGAGCTGTTTGCATATGTCTGCATTTCCAAGGCTTGAACCTTTGGCATGCATTTAGCAGCTGCTTCCCACAGTGTCTGTGTGTAGACTGGCTGCTCGAGGATTGGCTGTTATGATGCCTCCTTCCCTCGAACAGCTACACTATGGAATTCTTTTATTTCTTTTATCTTCCTGTCTTCACATAACCTCTTTTCCTTTAAGAATCAGGTCAACAAACACTTTAATTTCTTTCTTTCTTTTTTACTTTTATCTTTCACACAAGATAGCCTTGATTGGGGCTTGTTTTACTAGTGCCAGGTTGCTCACTCTAAAAAAGTGTTTGGATACTTTGTTGTTGACTGTATGCAGTAATACTACAGAACATTATGCAAAAACACTGGTACTGATTGTTAGTTGTTACATCACTCATAACTTTTTCCTTCTGATACTGAATGTCTGAAAAATACAGTATCATCTCTTGCTTCTTAATTATTATCACTGCTTTGAGTATTTTAATATTTATTAGTGAAAGTTGACAAGATATTGAAAAATATATCACACCTGAACACTACACTTTTAAAGCAAAATATACATATATAGGCTGATTTTCATCCAAGTTACTGGTGGTATTCATTATTGCTGGGGAATTTAACCATACAAAACAAGCCTTCTCAAAGGGATACCATCATTATATATGCCAAGACTATCATGAAAGAGAGTGATATGGTCAAGGAGTACTGAAACCAGCATGCTATGCACTTTTTTAGGAGTTTCTGAATTAAACTAGATATGTAGTATTCTGGACTTTGGCTGAGAGAATAGGTGCATAATGTAACTGATTTTCCGTCCATGAACTTAGAAGTCCTGGAGAGTTAAGCACTCATGGTTGTGTTACACAATATGCTGTATGACATCAGTCTGGGTCAGTAGATGAGACAACATATATACTGAGTTTGCTAGCATTGGATTAATGTAATATAAATGTTATCCAGCTGTGAAGTAGGCCAAATTCTTAGTGGTTGAAGAAATTTTGCTTAATCACAAAATTATCCAAACATGTCCCACTTAAGCAGCTTAGACATTGTCTTTGGAATTTGATGCTTGCAAATGTGCTTGTCTAGCAGACATGTTGCTGAATGAAGTATGTTTTTAAGGAATCAGAAAATGACTTTCAGCTCAGTCTAATAGGATCTCAGTTTATATGAATGCTATAGGCAGTGATTCATGAAAATACTATGCACATGATTTGTATGGTTTTCTAATAATCACAGAGACAATTGTTTATCAAATTATAACATTACACTTTACACTGTTTCTGCATGTTATATTTTTTATATACATTATACACTAGTATTAGATAATTCTGTCATTCAGTTTAGCTTATGGTAGCTATGATAGATTTCATGTACTCATTTAGGTTACTTTCCTGCTCATCAGGAAATGCTTGGGATATTGTTTATGGACAACAGATTATTGCATTTATGGAATAAATATTCATAATTACATACTGAACTTTCTGTGAACCTTCTATCAGTCACAATCAGTTCCATTCTTTTTACCATGGAGTGACTCAAGTGCAAATAAATATGCATCTTTTGTGTAATCTGGCAAAATGCTGGGATGCCCAATCACTTATGGTATATTTGCTACCCAATCAATAAACCTTCACACTTCCAAAGAGCCAAGCTGTACCTGTAACTTATTTGTTGGTTACTTCAAGACTGAATTGGAAAAAGTAAACCATGACTCAACTAGTCCATGTAAAGATGGTTCCAGGTGCTTTGATATCCCATATTATGCTTCACTTGGCTCATTTGGCAACACTGCACTATTTGTGTAACTAAGGAGCTGACTGTTAGAGTGCTTTCTTAATACCTGTTTCAGCCCATACTAAAATGCAGAGGAATAATCCTCAATAGAAATAATACAAATGTTGGAGTTTCCTAATGGTGAAATATTTCATTAAAAGAAAGCCTCTGGAGAGAGTGAGAGGAAGGGGGAAGGGAGACAGAGAGGCTGTTTGACACTTCAACCAAGTTATTGGAAATGATAACACAAACCTGCTTCATTACCTTACTCACACCACACCTCTGCAGACTGATCATAAGCAACAGTAATTGGCATTACAGGGCAGAACTGATGCTTAACTGAGTCTGGCCATATGATACAGCCATAGCAAGAAAGCTAGGAATATCAAAACCTGGTGTGACGTTGGTGTAGAAGTTGGTGGGAAAGTGAAAATCTTTTGGATCAACAATAATGTGGCAAAATGAGAAAGACCACTCTTGGAGATGAAACTCACCGCGTAAAAATCAGGCTAGAGGAGACGACTGGTTTGCATGAATATCCATCTAGAGGAGTTAATAAATTAAATACTATCCCACCAGACATACACCCATCCAAAAACACTCTCCTCAGACAAATATGGGGAATTCTTGGATGAGATGACATGAACTCTGCAGACAAATGCAGTTACTGTCAGAAAACAGCCCCAACCAGACATATCTCTGGGAACTGTGAGGTGGTGGCATTACAAGGCAGGGATACATCACAGAACAGCAGCTATTAAGGAGAAGGTAGGTGACCTCATCGTAATGCCATACTCCTGTTTGCCCACCATTATGCAAATGAAGACCTTGATTTTGGAGCATGGTAATCTTTTCAGATGAGAAGACATTTGTACCCACCAGCCGTGTTCCTCTCTACTGTTGCAGCCCAGCAATACCAGATGTTCCTGAGAAAATTTTTGTGGTGACAAAAAGCAGGAATGCCACATGCAATATGTGGAGATGACTACACTTTTATGGCTTAAACGAACTGGCAGATATTGAAAGGAGATTTAGCTCAGAAAAATATCAGAATTTAAAAGTGATGGTCCCTTCTGTGTGAGTCTGTGCTCTCCCATGTCCTGAGTGTATAATATTTATGCAGGTATGAATGATGTTTTCTGCATAATTTGTGGTGTCTAGTATAAAGACATACAGTGCATTGTTATCTCATTATAAATTCCTGACTGTGACAAACATCATTCTATTAAATATTACACATTTAGAGTAAAATTAATTTATAAAAGTAGTTAGCATTCTTAACTGTGATGCATTCACAGGCCGCTCAGGGTCGAGCGCATAGGTTTGAATCCTGATTGCAGCAGTCAGTCCACAGTCAACCCAGCTGTTCATCCACCCCTAGGATTGGTCAATAAAATGGGTACCTGGCTCAGGCTAGGGTATATATATAATATCAACGGGATGGCCTTGATTAGGGCCTCAGCTGCCCGTGCTGTCTCAGTTAACATAAAAAAAATTACTTAAGACAATGATTTATTTCCTAAGTATGTTTTACACTACTATTAAAGGATAATTCCCTAATACACATGGCCAGACAACTAAAGGAAAATTCCCTAATACACATGGCCAGACAATTAAAGGAAAATTCCCTAATACACATGGCCAAAGCTGTCATATTATGGTTTGACAAACAGTCCAACATACAGCTTCTGGAGGGGCCAAGTAAAGGGTGGAACCTTAACCTCATTCAGAATGCATGGGGAACCATTGTTAAGTTGTGGGAGACAGAAGAGAGCCAAAATTTACAGCAACTTTAACACATCAAGAAAGATTGGAAATATTTTCAAACTGGCAACAGATTCTGTGCAACACTAGCTTATCTTTCATACAGACTACAAGAGGTAATCACATGTAATGGTACGTGGACCAAGTATTGAATTGGCAGGTGGCTGTTCACTCCATGAATTCACACATATCTCCCTCTTCCTGTAACCCAAGCTGCTTAAAAAGACTAGTACTACTCTGGAATACTCAATAAAGCATAACTGACAAATCATTATTGTTTCATTTTTATAATTTATATTAATATGTTCTAAAAATTGTCATTGAAACATGATTTTTTCTTCTAATTAACATTAAATCTAGCACAAATTCTTGTATTATTATATATAATTCATTATCATGTTTAATTATATTCTGTGTTTATCATTATCAGTCTGTCTGCCAGTCTCTCTCTCCCTCTATATTCTTGGGGATTTTAATCTTCCAGAAATCAACTGGTACACTGTCTCATGTAGAAAGTGAATCTGCTAGACTTATCAACTTTTTCAAAGACAGTTTTCTCTACAAAACTGTCATTGAGACAGTGAGGGAAGCTAATATACTTGATTTAGTTCATGCATCCTGGTAGTTCTTAGTAACTAATACCAGTGTTGGGGAATACTTAGGTACTTGTGATTATAAAATGGTTAGGTTCGACATAAATATCAAAACCAACTTCCTTAAAACCAGTATTATTACCCCACCACTAGCTAGATCACGAAATACTCGGCAAGCTGCTGCGTCACATGATTATTGTGTGGCCATCGGCAACTCAAGGGTGTGCCGTTTTGAT
>JAYMFT010224762.1:0-11293 GCA_038088735.1 Panulirus argus | reverse complement strand
AAAAATATATATATATATATATATATATATATATATATATATATATATATATATATATAATTATTATCATTATAATTGATCGCTGCCTCTCGCGTTAGCGAGGTAGCGCCAGGAAACATATGGAGAAAGTCCTATCCGCTCATATACACACATATATACATACATGACACATATAAGTACAATACATATATAGATACACACCAACAAATACATATATATTTAAATTTTTCTTTAATGTTGAAAGCTCCAGTCACAGACAAAAGTCCACATCAAGGCGGGGCCATAATTGAAATATAGATAGAATTAAGAAATCGAAAAGAAAAGAAAGAAAAGCATTTACGAATTTTTTGAGAAAGTGAAAGACCTGTCTTGAAATGTGCCAGGTCATAGGGATTGGGAAAGACATGGGAAGGTAGAGAGATCCAAAGCTTTGACGCGTACGGAAAGAAGCAGTTATCAAAACGACACACCCTTGGGTTACCGATGGCCACACAATAATCATGTGACAGTAGCTTGCCAAGTATTCCGTGGTCTAGCTAGTGGTGGGGGCACACAAGATGCCATCTCTCGGGCAAGGGGGTCAAGTTTGGAAGTTAGCCTGAGACAGTTTGTAAGTCCGACCGCTTTCGATTCAACTCTATCAAGAAAGGATACAGAGCTAGAACCAACCGAAATGTGAGAGCAGTATTCCATACTAAGACGAATGAATCCCTTGAATAAACGGAGCAACTGTTCAGAAGAGAAGTTTCGACATCTAAACAGGACATCCAGTTTCTTAAAGGCAGACTTAGCTAATCCCTTAATGTGTGGTTTCCAAGAAAGAGTGGATGTTACCGTAATACCAAGTATGTTCATTGAGTCAAGAGGTGAAATTACAGAACCATCAAAGGAGAAACGAGAGCTGTGAGGAGTTTTCTTTAGAGAGATGGGCAGAAACTGGATCTTGGAGGCATTAAACTTAACTAGATTTTGTGTATCCCACTGAGATATCCTGTCCAAGTCTGAGTTTATGGAGGAAGCTGTGTCAAAGCGAGATGCAGATCCAGTGAGGGAAGAGGGAGCAGAATTGAAGTATGTTCATGAATGCAGTGTTGAGTGCATTGGATTGTTAGTGAAGGAGAGGAAATCGTTGAAAAAAAAAAGGAAAAAAGTGTAGGAGACAGGAGAGAACCTTGAGAGACACCGGTGTTGATAGAGAACAGGGGGAGAGGCTGATCCATCAACAACCACAGAGACAGATCGGCCGGAGAGGAAGCTAGATATCATGAAACAAAGTGAGGGAGGGACACCAAAAGAGGAGATCTTAGAGATGAAACTCCGATGCCAAACCCTGTCAAAAGCCTTAGATATATCAAGGGCAACTACACTTGACTCCGCAAAATCTTTCAGTGATGATGACCAGACAATAGTAGGATAGGAAAGAATATCACCAGTGGATCTAGAATTACGGAAGCCATTACTGGTGATTAGAGAGAAGACTGCGATTTTCGAGGTGTTTAAGGATATGGGAGTTGAAGAAGGATTCAAAGACTTTGGAAATGGTGGATGTCAAAACAACAGGAAGATAGTTAGAGGGGTTAGAACGGTCACCCTTCTAGGGAATGGGATGTATCAAAGCACGTTTCCAAGGAGAAGAAAAAGTTTTGGTTTTTAAACAGAAACGGGAAAGACGAGCAAGCACAGGTGCAAGTTCAGAGGCACACTCTTTCAGTACACAGGGATGGATGTCATCAGGACCATAAGCCTTGCTTGTGTCCAGAGAAAGAGGAGCTTTTCGGACAGTCCGAAAAGAGATTATAGGAAGAGTCGTAGGATTAGTAAGAGGAGCATCAGGGGGTGAGGGAATGTTAGAGTCATCCAACGTGGAGTTAGAGGAAAAGCAGGAACCAAAAAGAGTTGCCTTGTCTACGGGAGAGACAGCTATAGTACCGTCAGAATGGAAAAGTGAAGGAAGGGTATAGCGGCAGGAGTTGATAGCGGTGACCTTAGTTAAAGAGCAGAAGGACCTATCAGTGGTTGACCTGGAGAGGTTATCGCACTTGCTTTGAATAAAGGAGCGCTTTACCTCACGACATGATTACGGGCAGAGATAGATGCTGAATGGGAGTCAGAGGAAGGAGAGTTTTTCCAAGCTTGGTATGCCTGATTCCTTGCGTGAATGGCCTCAGAAGAGGAACGGTTGAACCATGAATTGGAAGAAGAGGTTCGTCTTGGAAGAAGAGGGGATAAATGCTCCCACTCCGCAACAATAACCTCTGCTATGTGTTTAGAGGAGGCAAAACCATCACCACATAAGTGACAGTAATTCACCCAAAGGAAGACAGAGAGGAATTTTCTTAAGCCATTACAGTCGGCTTTGTTTAGAAAGGCCTGCTGGAGGGAGAGGTGCCGTTAGAACGTACATTTATGAGAGTGTGACCAGATAAACAGACTGGGGGCAAGATTGTGTAGTTAGAGCACGAAGGATTAGGGGTGAAAAAACAGATCAAGATCGCAGGAGATTGGTCACAGCGGTCAGGAATATGAATGCGGTGAGAGATGAATTGCTCATGATCGACGAGAATGGAGAACGTGAGGGCTTCAGCTTATCCTCATGATAAACGTTGAAATCTCCTAAGTAGAGAATCTCGGTTTGCGTGTAAGAGGAGTCTCATGGCAGGAGTTTAGATAATCGAAGAAATATATCAAATGTGTATCATTAGTCGGCTAAACCGAGGAAAAGTGTGGCAGTTGGGCGACAGACCTTGAGCCAGAGAACATCAAAGTCTGGGGGCTGAAGGTCCTTGAGGCGTGCAACAAGCGTGTTGATGTTGGAGTAAGCACAAACTTCAACTTTGAACCGTGAGAGGAGATTATAGTTAGATATGAAAAAGGGGCTTGTAAGGACATTATTAGACAACTGGGTCTCGGAGAAAAGCAAGATATTATTAGAGATACTAGACAGATGGTGATTAACTTAGGAGAGGTTACTAGAGAGACCACGAATGTTGGTACAGTCCTCTCATTGGTAGTAGAGCCAGGCGTGAACACGCAGATCCTTAGCACCCAATGATGCCGGGGGACTTGGGGCAATAGATTTGTTGGACTCTTACTATGATCATATCTAAAAGCGACTGTGCAGAGAAGAGATGGCCTGAGAACTTATGTAAAGAAAATAAGTGAGGTTTGAGTAGGTGTGTGGTGCTTATAGGGAGAAGATGGTAGGACTAACCCGGTAGTCCCGTTTTGATGAGACAGGAAGTAAGACCAGCAATCCTGACATGGAGAGTGTAGGATGGTTCCGAGCACCACTTTAACGCTCCTCAGTCAGGACGGTAATACCACCCTGGGCGGCTGTTATCAACAACCTACTACCTAATGGGTTGCTCCAAGGTCAGGTAATAGGTCATGCCATCTTACCCAAGGATCATCGTGCTCAAGCCCAGCACCTCTATTTCCAAGAAGTTAATTTGAATAGAATCAAAGAACATTACTTCTTCAGCTGGAGTCCTCTGAATCATTAGGAAGATCCTGGAGTTTGCCTCTGGCGCTACTCAAAGCCAACAGAAGTTAAGTTCAGCTCCACTGGTTCGGGGTGACTATAAGTGTACAAGTTCCCAAGGTATGCCCTAAAATCTCTGGGCCAACCAATACTTGTAGCCTATAAGGTGGAGGTAACAAAGACGGGTACCTGAGCTGGTGGGACCCAAGAATCTAACGCCCCTGCACTCTCTGCGGACCCAGAGCATTCTGACCCCGCGCCAAAGTGCCACATAGATCTATCCTTCTCCTCCTTAATATGTAGAAATCTTATAGAACTTATTACCTATGGTGTTAACTTGTCTCCTTTAAAAAGGTCTGGAGTTTTCTAACAAGCTGTTTTGCAGGCGTGGGAAAAGGTTAGAAAGATGATTTCACTGATACGATTTGAATACAGTATTTAGGAAAAAAGACTGTCAGGTCGGTCGAAAAGACGAATGGAAGCTACAGATATGCCAGACGCAGTGTATGATAAAAGAAACGAGAAGAAATGGTAGATATGGTCAAGACATACGGGGGACGACGAAAATATCATATATGATACACTATGTGGGAGAAAGTGATCACGTATTGCTTGAGCGTGATCATGTGGTAAGCGAGGATGGAGGCAGAGTAGAGATGAAACCAGAATCATGAACTGAAATATATAATTCAGTAGTCATGAACCAGGGAGTTGTGGTGAAAGGCTCTGTGAAATCTACAGGAAAGGAGTAGGAACACAGGTACCTTTAGTCTCAAACACAGAGGGAATATCAAAAAGAAGATGTGGTTTAACATGTCAGAAAGCGAAGCAGTTTGCAAGTATATCTTTCAAAACGTGAATGGTTTCATCAAAGGAATATCAGGGAATACAAAGGAATTCAAACAGCAACAGACCAATGGGTCCTAACGAGGCTGTTTATGATATTGGAATAAAAATCATAGATCAGTGTGATAAGAGGAGAAATTCATGCAGATATTTTTGAGAGAAAAGCCAGTAAACGGTTCACCTAACTAAGGAGGGGAGCAAATAATGTCAGTCGTACAAATAACGCGAATTATATACCAAGTCTCTTCTTAAACATATCCATGGCACTGTTTTCAACCACTCTAACTGGTAAATCACCTCAAATGTCATCGATCCTATTGAAGGAAAAAGGCCATCGCCTCACTGGAGGTATAAAACATTTGCCCACGAGTTCGTGTCCATTATTACGAGTCGTTTTAGGCGAATCTAGGGTGAGATTACCCGTCTTTGATAACTTTGAATACCTGTATTAGATCACCTTCCAACCTTCTATTTCGTAAAATAAAAGTATAAGTAGTTTATTCGACTCTTATACGACGTGTGTCTTAACCCTACTATTTTGGTAGTTCGACCTCTGTGTTCCCTCTAGTCTGAGTATGTTCGTTCAAGCACGGTGACCAAACCTGAACATAATATTCAATATGTGGAAGCACTACAGACTAGTAAAGAGTGAGGACAATATCCCTATACTTGAATTCCTTAGCCATACCTATAATTCAAGAATTCTGCTCACCCTTTTTATTGCTTCTGAACACTGCTTCGGCATTTCAAGGAACTGTTTCGACAACACGTGTGATCTTATTTATACTGCACTTGGTGTTCCATTGAAACTTTACAACAGTGCCGGATTGTCAGCAGTGATTCCCGGGGCTTTATGCAATGGCTGAGTCACACTCAGTTAAATGGGCTCAGGTAACGAATGGCTGCACATCCGGGCCGGTCCTGACGGGTCTCTTGGGTCCGAATTAATCTTTTACTCGCGAACGGGACCGAACCTTGAGAATGTCTCAGGAATGCCAGAACATTTGTTCGGCTCTGATCGATGTGGCCCTTTCTATATTAACAATTAGAAGAAACTGCTTTCATGTTTATTTCCTCAGTATTTACTGAGAACATACAATATTCTCAATCATCGTCTTTTAAACATTTACATTGTATTCCAAACTATGAATGAAAAGGTATTTGAATCCACTGAAACATATGACTCAGTGGATGGAACTAAAGGGTTGTGGATCGTCGACCAAAGACAATCATCTTCTCGTCATTCATATTTTTTACATGTAACTAAATAATATGAATATGTCAGAATTCCAGCAACCTTACTCGTAGCAAGAGATAGAGGCCAGTATCATCCCCAAGTAGGGTATGTGGAAACATTTGATCAAATATGCGGTTAAGATGATTAATAGCGAAACTAAGGTGCGTGATGTACTGTAATCATCATGAGCCCAATATCGATCAATCAACGTGTGTGTGTGTGTGTGTGTGATGTATATTACTCATCCTAAGTTCAAGTTTGATCAATCGTCATAAATTCTAAGGAGATAGATGAGTTTTTAGATACATTTTCGCTTAGGTAGTGCATAAAGTATGTTTAATTACCTAAAATGCGTTTAAACTCTGGCAAGATTCGAAGCGGAGTCGAGAGTTCTAGGACATCCTGAAACCATCATTCCCTCGTATGGCCGATGTTTAGACTGCAAAAGTAAACACATAATATTCCAGCTTAGGAATTTCTCTAGCATCCAGGTTGCATTGGTTAACCAAGACGATCACCAGCGGAGTGTCGCAAGGTTCTGTTCTGGGACCATTACTCTTCTTGATTTAGGCGAATGACTTGTCTGAGTGTATGGTCGTTTCTACCTGAATATATTTGCAGATGATGCGAAGGTTATGAAGAAAGTGAAAACCGTGGCAGACAGCATAAAAAAAAAGGTGCTCCTGACACAATATTCCAAAGTTGGTCTAATACACGGTTGAAGAAGTTCAACCACAGTAAGTGTAAAATAACGAGGATGAGTCACAGTGAAAGAAGGTCTCATTATGAATATTATTCAGCCAGCAAGGTATAAGCCATATGCATGTGTGTGTAAAGGAAATTTCGGAGATGACATCATCCATAACTTGTCACAGGAGTCCCATCTGCAAGAGGTAACACCGCGTAGGTGCATCATTGTCAGTGGATAAAAAGCTATGCTGTCTGGTCAAATACCCTCACGTGAGCTCAACAATAGCCAGTCGTTCCCTTGTTCCTGCGTGGAATACAGCACTGGAGATGCAGGAGCCCCGTATAAAGGGTTCCTGGGGCTATCTAATTAAACAGATTAGATAGACAGACAGGCAGAAACAGATAGACAGGCATATATACAAATTGCACAAAAAGATACTGGATGAGACGGCGCTACTTTTCTGTCCGATGACAGTAGTCGCCAAACAAAGCTTGACCTTTTCGAAAACAATCCAGAAGATTTGAAGCGTGTAAACTGATATGAGTCACCAACATATCTGTGTGGTATTTCCTGAAACAAAAGAACAATGGGAAAGTAAATTTTCAGTGCATCCTGTAGCTACCAGCAGATCACAAAATTCGTAATATGTTCACGCGCGTCGTCCCTTTCTGTTGCTCTCAGAAATGCCAAGCATTTCACTAAGCCCGGGGTTAGAGGGTGAAGACGCTATTTCCTGTGGGGCAGGGTGGCACCGGGAATGGAAACTGCCACCACTACTGCGTCAAAACTAAGCTACCGCTTCCCAGCAGAGCTGGGATAGGAGTCCAAGCCAGAAAACCCTTTGCCAACACCGCAGACCACCCGGACGATCCAACGAAACTAAAGCTTGAAGCTTAATTGTTTTTTTTTTTTTTTTAGCGATATTGCGTTCATTGGGTCAATAGCCTCTAGCCCTGTGCGGGTTATTAATGTGATGACACTGTGGTATGCAAGGTCTGAATGAGATAATAATGTCCACAACCTTCCACCACAGTCTTATGAGAAGTTATGTTGTACACTCGTGGGACCCTATCTGTGTATGTGTGTGTGTATGTGTGTGTGTGTGTGTGTGTGTGTGTTTATGTGTGTGCTGTGTGTTAGTTCTTTGCGAATGGAGATATTATTTTATATAATTCTTTACAATATAAAACTATCATGCAGATTCGCAGTCACAATATTCAAAAGTGTGTCTAACATGTCTGCAGTCATCATCAGAAACACCCTCAACTAAATGGGATCCATTATTTACGTAATTCTCACTCTGATACCATCATTAATCATTACAGCTTAATTAAGACAAATATATCAACATGGGTCATGACTAGCAAGCTCTGTTGTAAAGACACTGTTAGCCTCTGGTTTTAAAGAAGCGAATGAGTCGTCTTAGGAGGCAAACCTCAAACAAAACCTAGAACTGTAACACATATTTCGATGTTATAAAACTTGTCAACTATTGTGAGGGATGTAGCCAGTCTGAGTATGTCGAGGTCAGGGGACGCAGAGAGCAGAAAAGATTGTACTTTCCAAGGAATGCTCACCACCTGGTACCGATGGGGCGTCTGCAGCAGCAACGAATATTTCTGTTGCCGTAAGGGATGCATCACTGCACAGCCCGACACATGGGGACGTGAGCTATGTTGAGGCAGTCAGTCGCCTGCAGTCCTTGCATAAGAAGGTACGAATCTTGGGAGCATGATGACGTGACCTCTGACCTGAATCTTAAGGATCGGGACAGAGGCCAGCGCATCGTAGCCAAGGATCGTACCGTCATGCTCAGGAATCGTACCGTCTTGCTCAGGGGGTTGGTCATACTGTAATTAATGTGTAGGCGCTTCTCTCGTGACGGTACGAAGATAAGTAATTGGATTTTAGAGAGTGTGAGACTGAACGCAACATCAGGACACCATGATAAGAAAAATGTTTTATTGTCCCCGTATCGATAATCTGCATCCTCATTATCTAATACCAATAAAAACGCACATTAAAGCACGGTCTGTCTATCGTAATAACATAAGCCTGCACATAATTTTGAACAGGTAAACTTAGAACTGAATCCACCATCAGTCACAAGGTCTTAACAGGAACCTACCGTACACCTAACACTGTATTGCGAAAGGATTCTTTTCTCATTACTATTCAATTGTTCCCAGAGCTTATGCATAAATCTACGGTGACTCAGACTTCAGAGCTTCACACGCACAGCTCTTGCACCATTGATGTCCACCAGCCTCCACCAAGCAGATGCCTGCATCTGCGATCCTGCTGTGAAATGATAACTTATGTTTAAGATTCACAGAAAAATCGACTGGATGGGCTTAGAGAATAGTACCTATAATGTGATTTGAAACAAAATCTATATTTTCCAGAAATAACAAAATCAAACGATTTTTGGCTAAATCCTTTACTTCATGATTGGAGTATTATATGATTAACGTCCACATCACTTTCATTCTCAACTCCCCTGAGGAACATGACATCTTGGAGGAAAAAGTATTCATTAAGGAAGGCAGGAATTCAATTACCTGAGCGAACGATTACCTGAAACATAAACTCCAGACCAAAAACCTTTCATTCGCATGATGAACGGTACCAATGGAGCCAAATTAAACGAAACTGTCATCTAGGATTTATAGGTAGCAATTATAAGTGACTGTATTTGCCAGTCTAATGATTATCAACACTGCTAATTAACAGATATACAAGTTTCGGACCTTATATCTTCATTTACTAATGTTGCATCAAACACATTGTCTGACTTTTAACAAAATCTGAATTTGAAAAACTGAAAGTTGGGGTGAGTTTCGGATTTTAGTGTTTCAGCGTTGTGTAATATTCTGAAAATACAAATAAAAAGTCACTGACAAGGTTGTTATCCAACAAGGCATAACACCAGGTAACGTTAACAAGGTTGTTATCCTACAAGGCACAGCACTATTATGCTTTCACCCATTGTGAGAGGATTACATAGAACATTAAAAAGAAATATTGATAAACATTTTCTTTACCTCCTATACATACACGAACCATCTGACAATTACGTTGTTACATAAATGTCCTTTTAAGCAATATAAAAACACCCTCTCTCTCCTGAACAGTGTGTTGCCAGAGTAGGCAACCCTCAGCCATGGGAGAATATGGTCTATGACGAGGTAATCTGCCGGTGGACAGCACACTAAAGTACATGAGATAGACAGATAACTCAAGAGGCGAAGGTGCATGACGAGGTTATCTGCTGGAGGAAAACTCACAGCAATAAATGGGAAAGCCAGATGACAGAAGACCTGATGGTCTTTCAGGAGAGCAGCAGCTGAGGAATAGTAATAGTGTTGTTAACGCTAACCCATGCAGGTGGAAACAGGACAGAAAAGTAGACGGCCTCTCTCTGACCTGAAAAAAAAGGAAAAAAAAGAAAACAGAATTTGGCATTGCAACACACAGGGCTGATTCTTGAAGGCTAGCCAAGACCTGGGATTACCGTGCAACAGGTGAGAGCACCTGGTTCTCTGGGACCCTTGACTCCCCAACGAGGTGTTTACATTTACACCCGTGAACTCGAACGGGTCAAGGCTGAGGGCCTTCGTTTCAAAGGCCGCGAGTGATCTGACGAAGACCTCGCCAGAGATCGAGAAAGAAATCTGAACGTCGTAAAACTTATCGTGGTTTGACGCCGTTAGGTAAACCGTGGCTGTTAAACGTTTAACGACACCGATGAACTGTGGAACCGGCGGTGAGGTGATCACTGTTGAGTTTTATTCGTAGTGAAGGAAGTAACGTTAAACCTTGAGGAAGGTATCGAGGGAGGTTCACCAAGGGAACAAGAACGACCCCTCGCGTTACGTAAACCATGTAGCTTTTATTAGCCAGCAGATAGAGGGGCTTTGTGTGCCTCCTCACGTGTGGATGTATGTATGTATGTATGTATGCATGTATACACGTATGTGCATAGGAACTCCAGGGCCTGTGCAATTAGTATTTAGTGGTCTTCAGCGTTACGTGTCTCTATGAGATATATGGGGATTTTGGTATTTTTCTTTTAGTTCGGTGTGCACTGATCAATGTCCTTTTGTTGGGGACTTTACTGTTATTGGTGAAGTGAACTTGCAACACGAGCAATAACGTCAGCTGGACGTAAAATATTGCAGACATGCATGTGGGAAAGTTACACACACACACACACACACACACACACACACACACACACACACACAGCAGCTGAGCATATCAAACACACGTATGTGGGTCACAGGGAGGAAATATCCAGTATATGATGCCATAATTTACGTTTGTACTGGCTAATCTGCCAGGGCAGGCGGTGCCAGAGTCAGGGTGAGTCATACTGATGGAATTCCCTTTTTGACACAGTAAGAAAGCAGAGAGATAGATAGAGGGGAATCCTAAATAACTTTTTAGAAAGAGCTAATTCGAAGTTTAATAATCTGATTATCACGTTGTGCTGATTTTAACGTGATCACATCTACTGTTAACTGTTCAGAAGAGATAACCTTCCACCAAATATTTTCCAAGAAAGGATAACACTAAGAACAAAGAAGCCTCAACTAAACAAACATTAACAACAACAAGAACAACCTCACTTGAACACATACTGCTCGAGTCAGCGAACCTGATTAAGCCAACCAGATTGAGACTTTGATCAGATCTTCGTTTTTATATTTTTTTTTCCTAAGAAAAGACATACTTCAAGAATTAAGTTCGACCTGAAAATATTCCTCAAAAAATCAGGGAATTAAAAAAAAAAGATTTGGCTAAACACTTGAGCGAAACATTTCGTTCCTCTACAAACAACATTTCAAACAAATGTGAACAAATGATTTAGATAAAATTTCATTTCTAAGTTGTCTTTACTGTCAACATATTATGTTACTGTCCGGAGTTATTACTGAAGAGTACAACCGTCTCTTATTCATCATGTTTCAATTTCATTCAGTGTTATACAAAAATTAATAACACTGATATATATATATATATATATATATATATA
>JAYMFT010224751.1:0-11293 GCA_038088735.1 Panulirus argus | reverse complement strand
AAAAAACAAAAAAAAAAAAAAAAAAAAAAAAAAAAAAAAAAAAAAAAAGTATCTTCCCGGATGGGTCCCATGAAATTCGAAATGATCAGTACGATTCGTGTCGTCTCGGTCGGTTTCATTAAACGTGAATGTGAGAAAAATTCCTAATGATTATGGAAGCACCACTTTAAACATTTCCATCGATTCATAAAATCAATATAACATTTATTATGGCAAATGAAAGGAAAGGTCGCTAGCAATCATTATATTACAATATTATGGAAGCAGGGCTACTAATGTTACCCATATCAATGTGGCAAGGTACTTTTTTTTTATCGTGTGTACATTTCTACAGCAGGTATATATAATTTACATCAATAAACAATTGTTCTTTACGTGATTTGATTACTCCTATTAAGTCTTAAAACCTTCTTGAGGGAAAGCAGACAAAAGTGGGTTGCTACACTGCATGTAATTATTAATCCTCTGTCTGTCTTTCCATATGTAAGACATCAAGCATTCTGAAAACACTCGAAAAAAAAAAATGATAGAATTTATAGCCTTGTGCACGAAAATACCCGCTAAATTTCTTCTTTGTAATAATATTCATATTTTCGATGATCTTACTCTTGACTGCTCCGATATGACCTTTACAGCATGTTGAAAGGTAAAGCGTTTATACTGCCTCCTGAGCCTTAACCCTTAGGGTCATTCTCATGTTTCACTCTTCTTTTTCTTCTTCTTCTTCTTCTTCCTCACGTCTATTCCATATTTTCCAACCTCTCTACCTTCTCCAGCGGGAAAAGGTAGCCTCTGGCGCCTCTATAAATTGGTAGGTAGCGCTGGTCAGCAGCATCTCTAAAATGAAATCATACGACGCAACATTTCACTTAGGAGGAAATCGCTTTTCTTTCTTCGGACCTCTGTCAATCCCTGTTGATGCCTTCTATTTTACTTATGTGTTTATTTTATATTCCTTCCCCTTCATCTCGCTCTCCTGTAGGTGGTTCGTAGTTATCCACCGACCAGGGAAGTATATTTCCGGTATTATCCGCCTGGGTATCCGAAGTGTTAATGACGGCGGCGTAGTTGAGCCAGCACTTCATTGGCTGTCATGTACCATTTCTTTGGTCTAGGTAGCTAACTTATGTTTCTGTCTCATCTATACGTTAAGTAGTTGGTTTTCAATCAACAAACATAAAAGCTCGTCTAATACATGACATTTTACAAATAGTAACCCATACGACCCGTTTGTCGAAACTGGACATTTTACTGCTGTGAGCACTACGCCTTTTGGAAAAATTTCGACTTCAGGACTTTCACCCCAAAGTTCCATTCTTTTCTTTCACTTAACCACTTCATCAATTTCTGTGTGATTTTTACCGTGTTTACTTCTCATCCCTTATTTCCCGTACGAATTTTTCTAGACTTATTCCCCACGTACGTTTTATTTTCTTGTAACCTATTTTCACCCCTCACCTGCTTCTTAGGCCTAAATTCTTTTACCTTTGTTCCTAACTCATTTCTCGAGCTACTTTTCCCTTCACCTGCACCTTTACTTATTTCCTTCACTTACTAGATCAAATTTCCCCCAAATCACTCTTCCCATTTTCCACAGCCCATATCTACCATCATCCATTATCTATCTCTACCTATTTTCCCAACTCAGGTAGTCTTATTCAGGCACCCTTCACATCGCAAAAAAAGCGTATAACAGGAAACCAAAAACATTACGAGGCCCGAATTGGATCGTTTGATTAATAGCAGAAAAAAAAGGTTGGTTTCTATTTCATGCTAAATTGAAACGCTGATAAAATATTCGGGGGAGGGGGCCCCACACCCCTTCCCCTTTGGAGCATAGCATACATACATTATGACCTTTAGTGACCAGAGGTACTGTTACCCACTGTGGGTAGTAGAGGTACTGTCTTGACTGCTGATAAAGGTCTCTATGGCTCTACATTGTATGTATTGGTATTAATATAAGCTCTATGGGTAGGTGACTACTGACGATGGAGGCTTTGTAGACAGCACAGGTGGATGTATGCTACTTTTAGTATTGTAATTACTGTCTGTAATGCAGTTATCACATTTATTGCGTGTACGAAGTGTTTCGTTAGCGTTTTCGTATTTCATGGTAGCTTAGACGGCACGTGCAAATGAATGCCCTAACCAAAGCATATTCAATTCACGCTATATCATCGACCAACCCCTAAGGGAGGATGAACAGCTGGGTTGATTGTGGACTAACTGCCGCAACCAGGATTCGAACCTATGCGCGTTCGACAGCGAGATATCGTAGATACTATCGATATTATGCGTGCTTTAAATGCTTCCTATAATGCTAACTTAGCTAATCAAAATACTGCATGCAAATAAACGATTGCAAATAGGTAATTGCAGATACTGTGGACTATAGACGTGAGAATCATTGTAAGGATGTTAGCTTCGTTAGGTGTCGTAAATACAATGGCTATTTGTAGTACTATAGATGCTTGTCTAGAATATCTAAGGATTGTAGGTATTATGGTTGCCGTACACAATGTTTTTATGTCATAGCTAACGTAATCACGGGAGATATTGCTAGCACTGTAACTACCGCACTAAGTGTATATCATAAGTTATTACTGTAAATGTCTTGCATTACTTGTATTCTTATTATTGCGGTTAATGTAGGCACGATAAACTAGCAACTTATGTACTGTAGATATTGTAGATACATAAAATCTTGCTACTGCCTCGGAGCTGTAGAAGCCCTTGGAAAAGGGGTTCTGAAGAAGCACCAAGACCCTTTCAGAAAGGGAACCTGGGGTAATTAGAAAATTTGATTACGGACTTTCGTATACTACAAGGAGTAAATATTCTTCTTTGACCAGCAAGTAGCAATGGCAGGAGCCGAGACATGAAGTATCCCTTGATCAGCTTTTGTCAATGACTACAGTTCTTAATAAAGATACTTTTGTTTGAACTGTAGTTACTCTTTACTGTCGACAATTCTTTTTAGTTGTATTCACTTTTCACTTTCTTAGTTGTTAACAATTGTTTTTCTTCAGACGTAATGAGTGCTGAAATTGTTTGTAAATCACTATTTACACTACTGTAGACCTTGAATCCTTGTTTTACACTTCCTGAATGTTCTTTTAAATTGTATTTTCTTAACTGCTTAGATCTACTACTCTATAAGTGCCCATTAACGTCCGATACGTTCTGTAATTTTAAGTACTATGTGCTATACAGATGTCTTGCATTTAGTACTCTGTATTCAACGGCAGTTCTCGACTGTTTCCTGGATATTCGTATATTGAAATAGTAATGAACCCTTCCCGTTACCAACAATCAAATGTTTCAGGTAGTAATTAAAGGTTCCATTACCCGACTCTCAAATATATTCCTTTGTCCGAAAGAAGCTTTTTTTCTTTTTTTAAATTAAGATCGTTTCTCACTGTCGACCGGAGGTAACGCTCCTCTGTTATCGAGTAGTCCAGGCTATATATGTTTATGAAGGGTTCCACGAAATGCTGAATAAACGTATTCCTTTGTTCGCCCAGAATTTTTGAATTTCAATTGTTTACCAATGTTGACAAAAGGTTATGATCCTGTAGCATCAAACTTTCTCCCACACCTGCGCCAGACTGATGTTGCTGCTGCTCTTCCTCTCCCTCCTCTTCCTCGCCTCTTCCCATCAATCCATCTCCAAATGCATATGCATTCCTTGTGTAATCTCTCTTTTCGTTTACACACA
The DNA here is from genome assembly GCA_038088735.1 of Panulirus argus. NCBI lineage: Eukaryota > Metazoa > Arthropoda > Malacostraca > Decapoda > Palinuridae > Panulirus > Panulirus argus. The sequence goes on along the minus strand of JAYMFT010224751.1, from coordinate 7,572 downwards.
CCACCGCCTCCTTCTCCATCTCTTCCCTTTGGTGTTATTCTTTATCACTTCCCCTACTATCACCATCCTTCTCTGTCTCTCCCCCTCTTCGCACATCTTTATCATCTCTTCTACACCCTATCTTCGCCGCATGTATCAATCTTGAACTTCCCTCTATTACCACACTCACTAACAGGTCGCTTCTTTATCTTCTTTTACTAAATTTCTGTATCTTTTCTTTTGGCTTCGTTTCTTCGCATCCCTTGCTCCATGTCTTCTTTATTCTTGGCTCTTCTTTCTCTTCTTCTTCCCTTCAGTCTCTCTCTTACACATTCCGTCCCTTCCTCTTTCTTTCCCCATCCTCCCCTCCCCTCCCCCTCCTTCCTTTGGCCGCGTCCTTGAAGCTGAAATATATATGATGGTCTGCGAAACATTTTGTTTTTTTCTGTCTTATAAACGTTTTCCCAAATGTTCTCTTTAATGTACCAGAGAAGTAATAGTGAGGTTACATTGATCTTAGGCTCTTGTGAGGGTTTTAAGTTGAGGTCCAGATGAAGTACTCTTGTGCATTTTACGTAATTTGAGGGATTTCCAAACAGAACCTTTTATTTTACATCAATTTGTTTTGTCTCAGTTGGGCATATCTCAGACCTCTATGGCAGCAGGGTTCTGCAGAGGTTCTGGAGACGTTCAAGAACGGGGTTCTTGCGGGCATCGGTACCAGGCAGACCAGACCATACGAGGTGGCCCAGAAAAACCTCACGTCTGATGAAAACTTTAATGGGAATTCTTCGGTGGCCAAGATTGATGTATGTAAAAATGGCGTCAGTGTAAAGGTTTCCTTTTGCATCCCTCTTGCATCTCTCTCTCTGTCTCTCTCTCTCTCTCTCTCACTCCCTCTCTCTCTCTCTCTTGTCGTCTTTCCCTTTCTTCCTCAGCACTTATATCCCCCTCTTTAACATATATTCCCTCTCCTTACCTATTTCGCCTATCTTTTTCTCCCTTCCTTCCTTTTCCTCTTCACATTCCTGTTTCTTCTTCCATCTCCCTTCATTCCCTTCTCCCTCTCTGCTTCCTCCCTCATCCCCTGCCATCTCTCCACTCCCTTGCCCACTCCCGTCAGCCACTCCTGCACCCTCTCTCGGTAATCGGCTGGAAAATACTTCAGCCCAAAAGCTTAAGGTTTTAACACTATGCAACTGCAAGGAAATCATAAGCCACAAGAACATCAAAATCGCATTAGCAGGAGCATCATCAGCAACAGCAATAACAGTAGGAACAACAGTAACAGTGGCAGAAGCAATAGTCAAGAGAGGGGGCAACAAAGGAAGCTATTGCAGCAGCAACAGTAAGAACAGCATATATGATAGAAACAACAGCAGCAAGAGTAACAAAAACACCACCAAAAATAACTATAAAAAGGGGAACAGCAACGGCAGTAGTGGCAAAGAGATAGCTACAACTACAATCGGAGATAGCAGCAACATCAGAGATTGTACAAGCATCAATAACACTATTGAAGACGCTAATAGTCCGATCAACAGTAACAATAGCACCATCAACAGCAACAACGCCTCCCTACTAGCCACACTAGCAGAGCTAACTTTTACAAAGCACTTACTGAAGAGCTCCTAACTTTATCTTACACTCTCAAGACAGCTCATCAAGAGTACGTTCACTCAAGAATCTTCACTCTCCTCCCAGAGAAAATCTACACAACCAGGAGAGTCTTTAGATACTTATAGGACATCTAGACACTAAACGGAATACTTGGTACTGAAAGAATATCTAGATACAGTAACAATGTTCAGCCACTAATGGAATACCTAGACACTATAACGGAACGTTCAACCACTGTAACGTAATGTTTAAACCCAAACGGAATGAACAGACGCTAACGGAATGCTCAGATCCCAGCTATGACAATTCTATAGCCACGCGAAAATTGGAAGTGACCTCCAACTCCGTTTGAATATGAATGAAGTCTTGAAGAAGAAGAAGAAGAAGAAGAAGAAGAAAAAAAAATAAGTGTTTGGGTGTATCTAATTATGTTTCTGACCGGTCGATCCTGTTAGTGCAAAACTGTGTATTTTGAACAGGAGAAAGATAGAAATGGGGAAGAAACATAAAGATAAGGTCTCTTTTTCTCTTTCTATAGATAAAATTTACACCGAAGGAAAAGACAGAGATAGCGATACTGTAAAAATACAACTCGAACAAAGAGGGTAAATAGATATGGTTATATCGACAAAGGGAGAAAAAAAGGAAAGAAATAAGAATCTCTCTCACTCTCTGACGAAGACATAACTACAACAGGGAGGAAAAAAATAAAGCCATACATACCGTATTGATAAAAGTTAATCTTAGAAAAATTAATTAGTATAGTTAGAGAAGCATTGAAGCGAAGAGGGAAATGATTAATGCGTATAGACCTACGGAAGAACCACATTTGTTCCATTTCACTTCTGCTTAAAAGACTGAAAAATAATCTAAGGTCATAAAAAGAGAATACGAATAATGTAATTAACTCGTACACACAAAGACTCGTCGGGGTGAGATATAGGTGTGAAGTTTGATATACTCAATCACTTCCGTACCAAAGTTGCTCATCACGGGATCCTATAACCACGGGGTTGGGTTAGATTCGGGTCAGGGACTGGGGAACAAGGAATAAGGCAAGATAGCTTAGGTCTTCCACTGATTGAAGAAGAAATCAATATCGTGAACGCCACAGAAGAGCCTCGAACGATGTCGCTAGTTGGTCTCAAGGCCTAAAACTCTTGATGATGTGTATAGTGAGTGGGAGTTCTTCTATGTGATCACACACAGACCCCCAACTTAATGCTTGGACGGCCTCACTGTACACAGACCCCAAACTCAATACTTGGCTCCACTATACACAAACCCCACTTGATCCCACAGGACACAGACCCAACTCAATACTTGGACTCACTAGTCTCCCCCCCCCCACCACCACCAACCACACACACAAAAAAGCATGTTGTGAAAATGTTACACCTCTTGCCCATTCCAAGGTAGTTTGTACTCTTTAACTAGTACCAACCATCTGACAAAGGAAGAGCACTTTCCTCGCAGCTCATGCAGAACACTGTACTTCTTATAAGCCACCATTGCCATGCTACAAGGGTAAGGAGACTATTTCTCATCAGAGTAAGGACGTTATACTTACCAAACTAAGGGCACTGTACTTCTCGTCAAAAAAAGGACACTGTATTTCTCATCAAAGAAAGGACACTGTGCTTCTCATTAAAGAAAGGACACTGCACTTCTCATCAAAGAAATGATATTGTACTTTTCGTCAGAGGAAGGACACAGTGCTTCTCTTCAGAGTAGGAAACTGTACTTCTCAATCGCCCTTCTCCCTCCTCCACCTCCTGGCTGGCCTGTGTATCCCTAGTGAGATATGTTGACACTGTCGCCATCACGTGACTCGTACGAATGCGATTAATTGGTCAAGTTTTGAAATAATTCTCAACTTGGAGCCGTAAATGGCATCGGGGTGGCTGCGCAGGGCTGTGAAAATGGCCAGACGGTTACTGTCTGTCTTATATATACCTGTTGCAGTCGATGTATTGTTCTTCTTCGGTGGTCGATCATGTATTTTATTAAAGATTTAATGAACATCGTCTGGCAAGAGCCCATTTGTGTCTGAACCTATAACATAAACGCTAAATATGGCCCAGAACTTTGTTAGATCTCTTCATAGCACCCAGAACCATAACCTCAGGCTTTTATGCATGCCATCCAGAGAGTATCAACTACAAGTTTCTAACCCGCTGAACTCTATCTAAAACCTAGCCTAATGGAGTAACTAGATTATGGAAAACTAAAATACTGAAACGCAGGGTAGTGGAATAACTAGACTATGGGAAACTTAAAATAGTGCAAAAAGAATGGGAGAAATAGGTAAAACGCTTATACCTAGAGAGTGTTTCTGCACGGTACGATATTTGAATATGGGAACAATACACTGAATATTGGTGGACAATGCGGTCATCTTTTGAGGGTTTACAGAGTCACAAGGACTTGAAAATACGCCAGTTATAAGCTTGTGTTATGAAAGTCTTTCCCGTCTATCACTTCTCTTGCAAGGTAGAGCTAAAGGTAAGACTGCTCCCCCTTGCATTGCCTGTGGCAAGCAGAGTTGGGATGCAACTGTATCACTGTGGTTCCCGGAAAAAAAAAAAACTCCCCCTAACACACCTGCCTCTTGGATAAAAAGAAAAAAGTGAAAAAGACTCTCCAGACATAGAACTCACGCACAGAATTTTACAGACACACGAATAAAATTCCTCAGGCACACCCTGTACAGACAGGTGGGGGGTGGGGTCCAGCAACAGAAATTGCTTAGACAGGAACTCTCCGGGAGAGAAAAAGAGATAGATAGATAGATAGATAGATAGATAGATAGATAGAGAGAGAGAGAGAGAGAGAGAGAGAGAGAGAGAGAGAGAGAGAGAGAGAGAGAGAGAGAGAAAAGACCCCCTTCCCTCGCATGCGTTTGGAGGACGGGAGATCCCTGGTGGACAGAACCCAATACCACCACCTTTCATCCGTGGAGCCTCGGTCTGGCCAGACGGCTGTCATTTACATATGAAAACAAAACTCTTTGCTGGCCAAGCGGAACTTTAGACACAAAGTAAACAAGGGTTTCTGGTCACAAATTACTACTGTAGGTCCCAGCTTGTGAGAGTGGAGCACTTGGGGATGTGGGGGGATGGGGGGACAGTTTGCTTTGTCGATGAAGCGGCAACACACCAATTGTTCCAGGGAGTTCAAAGGTGATGTGAGACAGCGACCAACTGACGATCCGATGCTCGTTCAACTTTTTACAGGTGTCCGGAAATTCCTTTTGTTATTCCTACAACTTCTACTACTACTGTTACTACTGTTGGTGTCGCTACTTCTTCGGGAGGCAGTTCCGATTTATATAGAGAAGCAAAATGATACATTCAAAAACACAAATATAGACCTAAAACAGCAAAAATCTTACGTACCCACACGTAGACGCACATACAAATAAATGCCGTCACAGGTAAGTCAGGAGAGCTACCATTAGGAGAGAAGAAGTGCCATTGGACGGCATGCGACGGGATGGGATGAAAAGGAATGGAAGGGGAAAAGAACAGGCGTAGATGGGATGGTATATTACCCTCCTTACTGCATTATGTTCACCTCGTTACATCAACCTTCCTTCTTTTCCACCGTATGAACCCAGGCCGTACCCCCTCCTCACTCACCCTCACGACTGAATTCACCCTCTACCTCTTTCCTATTCTCCTCTTACATTCCTTACCCGAATTCTCTCATTACTGACGTATCCGCTCGTATATTCCCCTTACTGTATCACCTCGATCTCTCACCAAACACTCCTCTCATTAAACATTCTCATCCTCACTCCCTCCTCAACCTTCCACCCACCTTTATCCTTCCCTCAGTGAAAAGGGATACTAATATGCAACCTTCTCTCTTCTCTCTCTCTCTCTCTCTCTCTCTCTCAGCTATCCTCTTCTTTACTACTGTTAAGGGGACCGCATCTACTTTTCTGTAGTTTTAAGACCAGACCACCTCGCCCAGACCTTGGGTTTATATGCTCTGTATGTATAAATGTCCCCCCCTCTCTCTCTCTCTCTCTCTCTCTCTCTGTTTCCCCTCGCTGAAAAAAATTCCCCTCACTCCAAGGTGCCTATCTTTCCCCCTCTCCTCCCTTGATCAGTGTTGTTTTCCTACCTTCTTCCCCTCCTGAGCTCTGTAAACTGCATCCAAATAAATAAAGAATTCACAGTGGTCAGATAAGTTACTGTTAAATCACATTAGCAGCTTAACAAGCGACTGAATGTCCAAAGACAAGGGGTCACATATTGTACATTAGGAAGTAAAGTGTTTTAATCTGCCACTAAAACAAATTATCCTCATCAATTTTCTTGCTTAAAAAGTGTGAACTTATGTATCTTATTAAAATTTAACAAACAGGAACAAAAACAATTTCCACCTCTAACCTTCATAGCAGCACAGAAAAAATAATCAACCTATGATCTAACAAACAGCTACCACCATAAACAAAACTACTCTTGTACTGGCTGAAAACATTAGCCATATGGAACATCCTTATTTAAGAACGGGATGAACTTCATCTTGAAATACAATGGAAGAGTTATGATTCTCGTTATATATATATATATATATATATATATATATACTTTTTTTTACCTATTGTGCAAGTTTTTAACGAGGTAACTAACTACAGATTAAACATCTAAATCCTTGTGAGTAATTTCTTTTCTTCCGGGAGGTTTAATTTGAAGTTTATATTAACTGCCTCTAATTAAATGGCAAAAAATTTAAGAGACAGACATGTTCTTCGCCAGGTATGAGATTCGAGCTGTTTCTGGGGTACTGAGAGAGAGAGAGAGAGAGAGAGAGAGAGAGAGAGAGAGAGAGAGAGAGAGAGAGAGAGACAGCTTCCTGTCTCCATTGCCATAAGGTGAGACAAACGGTGTAAAATGTTAAACTCATTCCATCACATATTCCCGGAGTTAGAAAAAGAGGCCCTGATCTTGGATGGAAACATGCGTCATAGACGTGGAAAAGAAAAAAAAATGGAAGAGGAAGAAAACGAAGAGGGAAGAATGGATCTGTTTATGGTGACAGAAGGCATGACAGAGAAAAATACACAATATTGGCCTTGCAACGGGACGAAAATTTATCATGTGGGTACATGGGAAAGACAGATAACAGAGGTCCCATTGAGCCTATATTTAGGTTAACAAATCTAAAGATAAATGTATCTAATTCCTATTCTAAGCGGAGGAGGCACGCGTAGATTAGCATACAGCCACTGAGACCCTCTACCAAATGAACAAGCAAGTAGAACACCCAACTAACCAGAGATACCGGTGCTGTTAGGGCAGTAAACAGGGAATTGAAAGATTGTGATAAACTGGAGATGGGGGAAACATGGCTAACAAGCAGGTGAGGGGAAACAAGGGGAATGCAAGATACGTAGAAGGCAAGAAACACCACAAACACAAGGGGGAACGAGTACTGGTTAATGAGGAGTGAAGGAGAATAGCAAGAGCGAAGATTAGAACAGGGAAATAAGGAAGCAAGACAGAAACAAATAACAGCAACACGTCAATGTGAGACAAAAAACGGAAGGCAAAATGAAAATCGACAAAGGAAACAGAAGGGGCGAGAGAGTAGTCACCAGAGGCTACAATTAAACGCCAATCTCCGTCATCACCAAAAATTACAAACATTATATCCATTAGCATATTAGCACTAATTCCTCAAAGTCGTGAGGAGGCGAGAGCATGTTACCGGATCAAACTGTGCCTCAGGCGAGGTTTCGATTCCCCCTTGTGTCTGATGAGTCTGAAACAGAGATCACAACTTGGAGTGGGAGAGAGGAAGGGAGGGCGGGTTGCAGCGAGGGAAAGAGAAGGTGAGGGGAGAAATACAAGACGGGAAAAGGGGAAGAACAGGAGGGGAGAGGGATAAAAGGAGAGAGAGAGAGAGAGAGAGAGAGAGAGAGAGAGAGAGAGAGAGAGAGAGAGAGAGAGAGAGAGAGAG
>JAYMFT010224740.1:0-11293 GCA_038088735.1 Panulirus argus | reverse complement strand
ATTATTATTATTATTATTATTATTATTATTATTATTATTATTATTGATATTATTATTATAATTATTATCATCATCATTATTATCATTATCATCATTGTTATCATCATTATTATAATTAAAGCTCAAATAAGAAATACACGTGTTCATTTCACTTCAGTAATTAAGTGTATCAATTTCATATACATAGGTATGACATCTGAGATGTTTCGTATATAATGTAACTGGTATTTCAAAGTTCCTTATGACCCACAATACAATGTACCAGATATCCGTGTAAAAGCTTATTATTAAAGTAAACTTTCGTGCTGGTGTTTGTAAATCATAATACATTTCCTTATGTAAAACTCGGCAGGTCTGCCGGGTGAACTGACAACTTACCTTTATGGTGTTGTATTCCAGACCAATAAATGTTCACCCAATGTCTAACTTGTTCTGTGGTGTATATGTCAGTGACATTAAAAGTTCGAGTGCAGCTGATAAGGTCATCCAAGCTGCTAGGATCATGGAAGCCCTGGCAAGGTATATATGAGCCTTTTATCGCAGAACAAGTTAGATATTGAGTCAAAAATATGATAGAATTGCAACGTGATATTTAAATTGTACCCCAGAGCGAATCCTCCTTTAGATGATAAACTTCGAAGACTAACTCCATTAAGTTCTTCATATCAAATACAAGCCTCTAACTTACGCTCACCTTCAGCCAGCTCTTGGAGAGTGTGGATGGTGAACATTGTGCCTGTAGTCAAAATCGCTGGAGGGTTTGGATGGTAGACACTGTACCTGTAGTCACTATCAGCCAGCTGCTGGAGGGTGTGGAAGGTGGACACTGTACCTGTAGTCACTATCAACCAGCTGCTGGAGGGTGTGGATGGTGAACACTAAACATCTAGTCACTGTCAGCCAGCTGCTGGAGGGTGTGGATGATATAGCAATGAGGTTGCTGGTGTAGTAGACGCTGACGAGGAGGCAGTAGAGGTACCAGACACCCAGGAACATCCTCTGCCACAGCACCCGAGGGAGAGCTGGCACACTCTGGCCAAACACTCCACGCTGCAGATACAGCCAGGTGGCCACCACACCGCCCAGGAACGTCTGACCACCGATTCGCTCCTGTACAGTTGGGGACAAACATTTCGGTTCAGAGTCATATATCAAAAGATTGAAAATTATTGTTTGTCCTATTTCTCTTTTTTTTTTTTCCTTCTTTTTTTCCTGAAAAGTGATCTTAGGACCAAAATTTTCAAATGAATACACATGAAGATATGATTCTATGGATAACATATCAAGAACTTTTGAAGCTATATATGTGGCGTTGCCTTAATTTCAATATTCATGATGCATACAGTAGAGTAAGATTTATACTGTAATGTAAATCACTATATCAAAGCCAATGAATCTCTCCAACAAAAGAAAACTGCAAACTTTAATGTCAGATTTGGCGATGATATGGTTGCTACTGGTATGTAAATTCCCTCTCTTTTGTGTGCGTTATCTTTCTGGGAATGTTTGCTGAATCAAATTCTATGAAAGCAAAATAAAATCAATCAAATACTGATACTAGATTTCACTTACAAAAGGTGTTTTCTGAATATAGTTTCAATTTTAAGGTTGTTCATAGTTATGAAAACATATATATGCGTGTATTCATCTGAACGTGAGTGTGTGTGTGTGTATGTGTGTGTGTGTGCTATTACTATTTGAGTGTTACAGAGAGAGAATTTTACATTCATGTTGTCCCGTCTCTTAACCGTGTATGTATGTACAATACCTTTACTCCTATGTATCTAAACACGCTCACATACACACACGAACACACACACACACACACACACACACACCAACGCAAGCCAAGCACTCATTTATCAAGTCCCCGGGGAAGGACGAGCACCTGGGTTGGTAGTGGGCCGACTGGCGTTCCCAGGTTTCGAACCCGAGTGGGCCCATGCTGGGTGTGTGTGTGGGGGGGGGGGAGCGTGCGCGTTTACATACTCTTCCTTGTTTGCTTCCTTTTTTCTTTTGTAAATCCATTCGTGTGTGTTTGTGTGTGTCCATGTATAACAAAATAGCTGACTCACCACAAGGGTCAAAAGGCCCATGATAGCGAGGAAAGTGGCAGCAAGGACGGCCCACACCTGAGGCTGGAAGGGTCGGTAGATGTTTACCCACTGCGGCAGCGGTTGCGGCCTCAGCAGAATGGCACTATAGCCATCCATCCAGAAAGGGACGGATACATCGAAGTCTCTCACTCGATCTGGTGTTTGATAAAAAGAATTGACGGTGAAAATTTTTTTCTTTCTCTGAATAACACCCAAAAGACCATTCCAGGAGCCGTTTTCTACTGCTCCCCACTTTAGATCAGGAGATTTTAGTGTTGTTGTGTATGTAAAATTTATCCTTGATGACAGGGTGTCCAACATCAGTGAGACTCCAACTCTAGAGCCATCAGAGGAAGAGTTTCTCTGGTATAAAAAAGGGAGGATTATTATACCAGGTGGCCAGCTCAAACCTGTAACCGTCAAAGGCTGGATATCGGTCTGTGAAAATACTGTCCCACTCATTGTAATGCTCTTTATTCCACTCACCAAGGAACTTTGGAGTGCTTGATGAGAAGGGCTGGAGAGTATACACGCCCATTGTATGAGGTCTCCCATGTATATCATCAGATACTTCCGTGATTAATGCCAGCTTCTGAATGCCGTTGAACACGTCATGCATAAGGATACTGGAATCTGAGTTTGGCGCCAGGCTGAAGAGCAGGAGGTTCCGGGGCTTCCAGTTAAGCCACAGCGACTGGAGGATCTTGGTTGAGATTGTGAAAAAGAGCACAAGATAGAGCACAGAGGATTCATGGATAAAGTCTGGCACTTGCTGGTCTGGCCACCACGTCTCGTTGACACCGAGACTTAGAGTCACGTGAGGCGTCTCCTGCATAGCGTCCAGAGCCACTATTACTTGCTGGACGTCTCTTGGGATGGCATCGTCCAAGTGAACCACCAACGTCCCGCCTCGCAACGGTCCCATGAACATTTCTGACAGAACGGTTATTTGTCTCTCTTGTATTTGATCTATCGTATAATGGGCTCTGTCTATATGAAAAGTAAGAAAGATTAGAATAAAACTGAAAATATTTGTTCTTTCGCCCATTTTGAGTTGAGGGACGCAAAGGAAAGTTTGTGAGGATCAAGAAGTGGACGACCACTCGCACTACTGGCTGCACACAAACTGACGTCCCACTTGCCTCATGTCCTATTGATTCTTACCACAACATGCCGTCAGGACAAATGGCCTCGTTAATCATATCCACAATGAAAATTTACATTAGTCCTGCAATTTCGATTAAGATATTTAGTTGTGGCTGCTACATGCCCCGTCTCATGAAAAACGAGTCTCTGCAGTTCGTAAATTTCACATGACAGTAGGATAAACTCTCGTGAAAGAAAGCTTACATGAAAGAAGCTTTAACAGTGTTTAGATATATTTATTCTTAAGGCATTTTAGAAAGGAAAATTCCAGTGAAGATGAGGAGAGTAAAATCTATTGGGATTAAATGAATTCAACAAAATAAGATATATTGGAATACGAAAAACATTAAACGAAAGATATCCCATTTGTTCACGGAAGAACCACGCCCTCTTGCTAAACGACAGTGATATTAGTTTCTGTCAGCGGGGTAGCCACTCACAGACCTTAAGTACAAGCCTTTGTAACGAAATAGACTTTATCAAAATGCAACCCTGAGTCAGCCAGCGGCGCAGATCATAATGTTTTGCTTGCTGTAGTGTCAATGGATTGGCAATCCCTGTAACACAGCGACCACGCCCTCCTTTGTCATGAGCAGGTGTGCTCTTGGAGAGCTTCGATCCCTGCATTGTTCTGCTTTAAACAATAGGATATCATTTCTTACATATCATAATAGAAACCTAAGATGTTTACTGAAGGAATTACCCCTTTAAGACATTTTACATATGTGCACATCCCCATCATATATTCATATGTATGTCTACACGTACAGAAATACCCAAGCAAGCAGAGAATATGTGGCTTTCTTAATTCATGGGTCTTCCAACCGTGTAGGTCATAACATGTTAATACCAGTCAAATTAAGAAGAGGAAAAGAGAAAAGTATATATATAGCGTTAATGGGATGGCCTTGATTAGGGCCTCAGCTGCCTGCGCCGTCTCAGCTAACATAAAATAATAATAATAAATAAAAGTCTTAAGACCAATACTATCATAGTCTGTTGATAAGAGCAAGTTATCGTGCCACTGGAGGACTCTGGTATTACAAGGCCATGTGGTGATCATATTGTCAGGTGGAAAGCAAGTGATCATGGCATTGGAGGACCAGTGTATATATTACAAGGCCATGTGGTGATCATATAGACAGGTAGGAAGCAAGTGGGGCAGCCCACTTGACCCTCGTGCTCATCACTTTGTTCACCTTAAAAATACTCGGGAAACCTTGCTTTATAAGCATGTTGACACTACTTGCTATAAAAGAAGCTTCATCTCTCATATTAAGAGTATTATACGACTGGAAGATCTCAGTTGTGTCTGAGGTGTTGTCAGGTACATTGCGAGGCGGAACGTTGGTGGTCACTGGACGATGCCATCCCAAGAGACGTCCAGCAAGTAGTAATGGCCCTGAACGCGGTGCAGGAGAAGTGGTGGTCAGACCAGCAAGTGCCGGCCTTCATCAGAGGCGCCTCCGTGTTCCATCTTGTGCTCTTTATCACAAACCCAACCAAGTTCCTCCAGTCGCTGTGGCTTAACTGGAAGCCCCGGAGCCTCCTCCTTTCTAGCCTGGCTTCGGACTTTGACGCCTGTATCCTCAATCATGACGTGTTGAACAGCGTCCAGAAGCTGGCATTAATCGCGGATGTATATACTCTCCAACCATTCTCATCAAGCACTCCAAAGTTCCTTGGCGAGTGGAATGATCACCATTACAGTAAGTGGGACAGTATATTCGTAGACCGATATCCGACCTTTGACGGCTATAGGTTTGAGCTGGTCACTTGGTTCAAAGATCCTCTTTATATACCAGAGAAACCCTGTCTCTGACGACTGTAGAAACGGAATGACATTGAAGATGTTGAAAACCGTGTCCTCAAAACTGAATTTCAAATACACAGCAACAATAAGGTCTCCTGTCCTAGAGTGTGGAGCAATTGAAAACGGATCTACGAATGACCCCATCTTCCCGATCTGGTCACTCCACTCTCCCAATCACCCAACTCTACCCTCTTAGCTGACCACCTCATCTTCCCGATCTGGTCACTCTACTCTCCCATCCCCCCTACTCTACCCTCCTCACGTAGTCACTCTCCTTCATACCTGATCATTTCATCCTCTTCCCCCTCCCGTATATAGACTCCCTACCCTCTCCCTCTGGTCATATCTTCTCTCTATATAACTACTCTACCCCTCCATATTAGCTTTTTCCAACCTGAGTGGTCACCCAAACTAATCCTACAGTTTCTCTCAGTCAGTCATGCACTCCTTCCTACCAGACCAGACTACACGATGCGGTGACAGTTTCACTCTCTCCCTAACTGGCCACGCTCCCCAACCTCTTCCCCAGCCTCAGTACAGATGATGTTGAACCAAACACTTAGGTAACTTAGCGAGCGTAGGTGAGCCTGATTAATAGAGATATACTGGAGTCGAGTGGTCTACATTACACTGATGGAGGATGGCAAAGTAAGGGACTTCCACCCTGCACAGCCTCCCTGCTGATTAAGTCACTTGACATTTACCCTGCGAATATAACTAATCTGCATATCTCCAAGGATAGATATGATGACTGAGAGGCAACCTAAGTTGAGATGCTGACGGGCCAGAATAATGTAGAGAGAAATCACTACACAGGGTCGCCTCCGTCTGCCACGATAGGACATTATCTACAATGTCATTAATCCATCAGTCAAACCAACAATAAGTGTATGATTTTCTCAGAGAAACGTCCTCGTTACCACAGAGTATTATCCACCAGCCTGTATTTATGTCATGCCACAAAGGAATGTTCCTCTTCTTTTAGCCAAGTACATTCTGGCGTAAAATTCTATTTTTCGCTTCACATAAACTGTGTGTGTGTGTGTGTGTGTGTTTGTACACAAAAGAGTAAAGACACTGTACATTTATACAAATTTGAGAGACGGGCCAACACATGTGTAAAGGTCTCTTCCCATCAAAAAATTGTAATCACACACATCACATTCCCTAATGCTGGGCTTTCAAACACAACGTTTACCATTTGGGGTAAGAGGAAACTGGGGTTTGCCTCAAAGAGATGTTAGTCAGGACAAAGGCCAGATTCCTTTGATGTACGAAATGAAAGTAAAGAGAAAATCCCTGATGTTCTGAATTACTGGGTGGAGAGGACGACCAGACCAAGGGGATTTGGGGCTCATTCTGAGATTATAGAGGGGGATCAAAAGATATGCGATAATATTAAGGATTAAGACTTGTGGATAAGAAGGATTACCGGGAGGATTAATACACGAGACTACCCAGACGGTTAACAAAACCACACAAAAAATGACTTAAGCTAAATAGAATGAAGTTACAAGAAAAATCTCGCACAAAAGATTGCAGTTCAAAGTTTTAGTTGTCATTTAAATTGGCTAAAGGAAAATATGTTTTTCACGCAAGTACTTCTGTTGTTAATTCTCCAGGAAAGATATTTACAAAGACACATTTTGGAGTCAATAAGTGCCGGTTGTTTAGCTAGACAATACTCTAGAGGCTGTGCTGCTAAACTCACGGTCCTCCACACCTAGGCATTGTAACCGGTTACGGGTCACTTGCCTACCGTTAGCAGAGATGGCGTTATGGACTTTGTTTTATTAAACTTTTCTGTAAAGATTATCTTTTCCCTGACCACATCCACACTGTAGTCTCACCTCCCGATCAGTCACGGCCTTGGACTTCATTAGGTTTATTTCATTTATCTATCATTCTTACCTGCCTGTTTCTACACATCATTTGTCTCTCTTGCTTTACTTATACTGCCCACCATATACCGTCTCAACAAGCTTGATATTATTGTTTCCTTAAGACGTATAGTTTTGCTACAGTATATCCAAGGGGCTACTACGGACTTGGTGGTTTGGAATTATCCGAATTTTATCTATTTTTTCTTTGGTCAATAAGAGCTTTGTTTGGCTATGAGTTTGTCGTGGTATTACTGGAGGGGTAATGGTTAGGTTAATATGTTTGCAGGAAGTGGACATTAAATCCTTGATTGTTTATTCCTCCGTAGCTTATATAGGTATAGTCTCAGGGGATCTGATGACTTCAAGTAGTGGTTCACTTGTTATAGTAGGTCATGGGCTTTGTTCATCTAGGTTATTTTGTTTAGCAAATATAGTACACGAGCGAATTGGAACTCGTAGAATGTTAATTGGTAAAGGGTTATTGAGAACTATACCTAGAATGGGATTGTGGTGATTCCTTTTAAGAATCGGATGTAGACGGGAGATTCAAGGATGACATACAGTGATTTATGATGTAATGTTGTTTCGTCATCTTGGCGAGATTAGGCCAACAAATACCGATCTAGAGTCTTAAAGTGAAGCCTGATGTTCCTGTCATTTGTCATGGCAAGGTGGACACATGAGCTGCACACCCACCAACCGTGGATGGTTGTTGGTCGTGGGACGGAGACTATCTACAGAGGTGTACAATGTTATGTCTGTACCCCATCATTAGGGAATCCCGCTTCAGAATCTCTTGATTGCCTCCTCGTGCAGCTGACACCAACACAACGCAACGCCAAGCGATGTTGTTTCTGAAATGACAACACAACCACTTCCCAAGTATCATTTTTTCTTTAGTATTATTCTGTGTTTTTTTTAATTTTAGATTCATGATATCTGTTCACACGGGTATATTCATTGTTCATAAAGATACATAAAGATAATGACTGAAGATTGCTTTTGGAATAGTTTAGAGTGCCATGGCACAGGCTCGCCGTATCGGGGGTGCCAAAATAGAGCATTTGAAACCAAAAGCCAACTGAAACAGTCAGTGACACGCAAAATTACATTTATATCCAAGTGTGAATTAATGTGTCATGAAAAAGAGTGGATAAGGATAGAGACTCACAGGCTGCACCTAATGTTCACTTAGAATTAACGACGATATTGTTTTTGCATAATGGCCTTGAACATCAGTGGAGATAATATCATATCAATGGTGACCCAACATACTGAGTAACACATATACAGTGTTCATTCTTGTACCTGACGAGATGTGTGTGGCGCTTGCAGCTGTTAACAGAGGCATTAATCAAACTCAGCAGGAAACGAAAAGATATCTCAAAGGGGAGACGAGCTAGACCTGATTGGTTTCCAGGGTGACTGTCGCTTTACTGTCTAAATATCACAGTGAGGAGTATCAACCAGGCAATACTAGGATGAGCAACAGAGCGAAATCACCTTAGTATACCACCAAAACTTGGATCAAAGCCAGGATACTTTGGTATTCCTGGGAAGAGCTGGAACAAAGCGAACACACTTTATTATACATTGAAATACTTGAAAGAAAACCAGGATACTTTGATATAACCGGAAAAGACTGGAACAGAGTGAGGACACCTGGAATATAGCTAGTAAGTTATAAACAAAAATCTGGTCCAGTAAGGGACAGTCATCTGTGCCCATGTCACTTGACTGTGGTGTTACCAAGAAAGTTAAAGGAAATATGATGACCCTGTGGGCTTAGGCGCAGGTAGCATGACAATTTTTGCATGAAACTTTTGACGACGAAGGTAACAAGCAGAAGACCTGTTAGGTCAAAGAGACACAAGTAATCAGCATAGATCTACCTAGTTCTATGACAGAGGTAACCAGCACAAGGACTGGTAGGTCCAGGAAATACATGTAATCATCAGAAGATCTATCTGGTTTTGCGACACAGGTAACCATCACAAGGACTTGTAGGTCCTGCAGATATAAGTAACTAGGACAAGGTCTACCTGGTCCTGGTGATAACAGCAACATAAGATGTACCTAGTTCTCTAAATACAGGTGCTGTCAACCTGGTGCTAACAAGGTGTATTTAGTGCTAACAACTCAGATAACATCATCACAACGTCTGAAGATCGTGTCAGACGTTAACACTGCCCCAGCGGATAGCAATAAGCAACAAGTTTTTATACATCATAAGAGAATTTCTATTGCATCGTAAATATTCCTGAACTACTACAAGGATAAAGTCTGATGGTCCACTGCCCCTTATCATCTGATAGTCTACGGCAGAACTTCCTCTTATGATCAATCCCAGCTCGTCTCCTGATCACCCGCCCCAGCTCCTCCTCTGATGGTCCGTTCCAAGCTCATCCGCTCATCGCCCAACAAGCTCATTGTCTGATGGTCCACTCAAAGGCCGTCTTACTATTCTTCGCCCTTGGTCATCCTTTGATGGTCCTCCCAGATTTATCATCTAATGGTCCGCTCCAGCTGGTCGTCTGATGGTCCTTCCACACTCAGCTTGTAATGGTCTGCTCCAGTTGGTCGACTGATGGGCCGTGTGATGCAAGTGACAGTAAACGCTGTGAGTAAAGACTTTGAAGCGTAGCAGAGCGACGACTGTGGACTTTCAACCAGTCGTCAGTGGGTCAACATAATCTGGTTCACTCGGCCGCCTGAGGTCATTACGACCAGCCTTCTTATCTCACAGTTCGTAGCTTGAGGCTTTACTTTAAACATATTAAATTTCTCTCCTACTTGAGTAGGACAACGTCACAATATACAGACAGTGTGAAAGACGTTTTGACAAAATCACAAGTAGGTGTGGATGCAACATGGTCTGGCTTTCTTCAGTCCAATTGATCTTGGGGTAATTTCTACCGGATGATATGTTCATATGACCACGTGTTTGGCCTCCTGTACATAGTGAATTTATAAAACTGACAGGGGTACTTCAGTCTGCCAGTCTGAGTATTAAAGCTTGAGAGGATGATATATCTTTACAACACATATTTAGAGTAATCATTGTCCTCATCCCACAGCTGTCTTGACCTGTGTAATAGATGCTCTTACAGCTGGGGATCCTGACAACTGTTAATACACTTAGAAAACCATATGACACAGGCTCATTGTCCTCTTTTTCAATAAGAAGTCTACCTGCCTTACCGCAAACATTACATACTGATAGACATTATGAATTCAAAATCTAAAGCTAATGATAGACATATAGATAAATGATTACCTCCCTCTGCCAGTGATTAGGCTATAGTCCTTGAACTTCCTCATGGATCGCATTACACAAGCCTTATACTTCAAAACGAACAGACCTTAGAAGTTTAGATCCCAACTATCATATCCAAGTGACACGATATTGCCTAGCACCTCCTCAACAAGAGAGCCGTCATCTCTCGAGACGATGGAATAAGGTTTCACTTTTTACCTCCCTAACTAATCATACCTCCCTCCGTAGCTCCTCCTGGGTAACTAAAGGACTCTGTGACCAGCAGACAGGAGAATGACAGACAGACAGTCTGGGGAACTGTGAGTGAAGGAGCCCCAAGCGAGACTGAGCCTCTGGACGTAACCTGCCAGGAGAGGTGGAACTCATTACCAAGCCAGAACACTCTGTAGGCAGCTGTTGGTGATGAGGGAGGAGCATGGCGCTGCTGCAGTCATAATGACCGATTTATTGCACAGGAGAGAGAGAGAGAGAGAGAGAAAGAGAGAGAGAGAGAGAGAGAGAGAGAGAGAGAGAGAGAGAGAGAAGGGATGGGGTGGAAGGAGCGTGGTACTAATCTTTGTATCGTTACGTAAAATCCTATCCAAAAGCCAAGCACTACCCAAAATGAATTTACCAACACACTCGAGAGACCACAGTCAGTCACCACCAGTACAACCAACACCTCTCTCTGGGATCACGAGGCGGTGGAGGAAACGTCTTCATATAAGTCATCATCTGCAGAACACGTCATGTGCTGTAGAGTCAGGTCTGTTGCTACGTCATAATGGGACGCTATGATGCATATCAAGGACACGCACCTGTTATAGCAGGTCAAAGTCATCTTTTCGTGCAGTTCCAGGTATTCTGTTCCATCGCCAGAGCGTCTTCTGATGTATTGCCAGGAAACACGCACACACACACACACACACACACACACACACACACACACAAGCAAACACATACACACACACAAACACACACACAAACACACACACACACAGGGAGCGCTCATCCTCCTCGAAGCCTCAGATTGGGGTGTCTGAATGTGTGTGGATGTAACCAAGATGAGAAGAAAGGAGAGATAGGTAGTATGTTTGAG
>JAYMFT010224729.1:0-11294 GCA_038088735.1 Panulirus argus | reverse complement strand
CCTTGATGTGGACTTTTGTCCGTGACTGGAGCCTTAAAAAAAAAAAAAAAAAAAAAAAAAAAAAAAGCTGGTAGGAAAATTAGGTAGGAGCCTCTGAAAACACTATGCTCGAGCTGTCCTCTGCCACTGTCCTGTTAAGGGTGAGGTACTAAAGGATAAAAAGTGGCACTGGAGTTCAAGAGATATGAACACTCTCTTGCTGTGGCAACCCCCCTTTAGGGAGTTCCCAAAGGGAATGAGTATCAGATATATAGATAGATAGATAGATAGACAGTCAGTTAGATAGACTATACCTCTATATCCTATACAATCCTGCCTCTTATAGAAAAGGGTAGCTCAAGCAAAACTAATGACATCCAAATTTTAGCCACTTTTCTGATATACTTTTGTAAGTTGTTTCCTTAAACTAACTTTTTTCCACCATTACTTTGGTTTTCCTCTTTATCTATGCCCAATATGCCACACACAATTCCTTCTGTTTCTCTCTCTCTTTCTAACACACATTCTTCAATGCAAACACCTTATCTTCAACCACTTCAGAAAACACATTCTTCCTCTGCTATCTGATGCTATGTACATGTCCTCACTCTCTCAATCACAATTTTCTTATAAAACTTATTTGGTACACTCAAAAAACTTATGCCTCTGGAGTGTGAAACAATCAGTTTTGTTCATCTTGCCTTTATACTTTATACATTGGTACTATACATGCATTCCACTAATCCTCAGGCACCTCACAATGATCCTTACATACAATGAAAGTCTTAACTAACCAATCAACAAATGAGGCACCCCTTTCTTAAGAAATTCAACTGCAATATCATCTATTCCAGCCACCTTGCCACATTCCATCTTATGCAAGGCTTTCACCACCTCACTGGTCTTCACCAAACCACTCTCCACGACTCTCACTTCACATACCACCCCTAGAAGCAGTGAGAAGCTCTTATCATGAGCGTAAGGCATGTGAATGTGTAGGAAGAGAAGACAGTGAATGGTTTCAGGTGACAGATGGTCTGAGGCAGGTGTGTGTGATGCTAACATGACTGTTTAGCCTGAGGAAAGAGTGTGTAATGTCACCATAGCTGTTCAATTTTTTTATGGATGGAGCGGTGAGGGAGGTAAATGCAAGAGGTTGAGGGGGACCTGTGAAGTGGGTCAGTTGCTGATGAAAAACCACTGGTGGCAGATTCAAGTGGGAAACTGCAAAAGCTGGTGGCTGAGTTTAAGAGTGAGTGAACAGAGGAAGTTGAGAGTAAATGCAAATAAAAGCAAGGTGATTGAAGTTGAGAGTAAATGTAAATAAAAACAAGGTTATGTTGTTATATTCATATGTACTCATGACAGTTGCCAGATGCTTCTGGTATTACTGTACAGGGGTACCTAGTGACAGCACACGGATCCCAATTCCTCTATCAAGGAATAAAGTACTGAAAATGAAGTGAACTGGTTTTATATTTAACAGGGTAGAGGGACAGGTTAGCTGGCATGTATTTTAGACACCTGGGAGTAGACATGGTAGTGAATGGAACCAAAGAATGGGAGAAAGTCAGAGGATGGGTTTTAGAGTGGGTGATAGAGGTGAAGGTTCTGGAAGCATTGAAAAATGTGTGGAAAGAAAGGTCATTATCTGGGATGGTGAAAATGAGTATGTCTGAAGTACAGCAGATCCAATGATGTTGTATGGATGCAAGGAATGGGCTACAGTTGTGGATGTGCTGAAGAGGGTGGATGTGTTGGAAATTAATTGAGGACAATATGTGGTGTGAGGTGGTTTGATCGAGTAATTAATAAAATAGGAAGAGAAAACTGTGGAAATATTTCAAAAAGAGTGGTTGAGAGAGCTGAAGAGGGTGTGCTGAAATGGTGTGGAAGTATGGAAAGACTGAGTGAGGACAAGTTGACAATGAGGATATATGCATCAAAAGTGGAGGGGAAAAGGAGAAGGGGAAGACCAAATCATAAATGGAAGGATGAAGTTAAAAAAGATTCTGAGTGATTGGGGCCTGAACAGGAGGGTTGAAAGGTTAGAGTGTACTGGAACAATGTGGTTTACATTGTTCGACATGATGTCAACGGATTGAATCAGGGCATGTGAAAGGGGCTGTGGTTTTGGTGCAATGCACATGACAACTAGAGAATGAATGTGAGCATAAGACTTTTTTTAATCTGTTCCTGGTGCTATCTCACTAACGTGAGAAATGGCGATAGACTTCCTAAACCACTCTCTCTTTCCCTTTCATTACTTACTTGATCAAACCACCTCAAACCACATACTGTCCTCAAACATTTCATTTTTAACACACCCACCCTCCTCCACACCTCATCTAAAGCCCATGCCTCACATCCATATAATGATGTTGGGACTACTATACCTTTAAACATACCCATTTTTGCCCTTCTAGATAGTTATCTCTCTCTCCACACATTTTTCAGTGCACCTAGAACCTTCACCCCCCCCAACCCACCCTTTGACTAACTTCTGTTTTCGTGCTTTCATTCACTTCCATTTCCACTCTCAGGTATCTAAAACACTTCACTTCCTCCACTTTTTTTCCCATTCAAACACACACTCCAACTCACACACACCTTCAACTCTGCTTAACTTAATAATCTTGCTTTTATTCACATCTATTCTAAACTTCCTCCTTTCACACACCCTTCTAAACTCGGTCACCAACTTCTGCAGGTCCACACTTGAATCTACCACCAGTGTTGTACCATCAGCAAACAAACGACTTACTTCCCAGGCCCTTTCATCCCCTATACACTGCAAACTCTCCCCTCTCTCCGACTTTTGGATCTACCTCCCTTACAGCCCAGTATATGAACAAATTAAACAACCATGTTAACATCACACACCCCTGCCAAATAGCAACCTTCACTTAGAACCATTCACTCTCTTCCTAGTCGTACAGATCCCGTAAACTCTTGCACAAAACTTCTTATTGCTTCTAGCAGCTTTCCTCCCATGCCGAAAAATCCTAAGACCTTCCACAAGGCATCTCTATCAACCCTATCATCTGCTTTCTCCAGATCCATAAATGCCACATACAAATCCATCCATTTTCTCTGAAGTTTTCTTACATTCTTCAATGCAAACATGAGATCCACACATCCTCTACCACTTCTGAAACCACAATGCTCCTCCCAAATCTGATGCTCTGTACAAGCCTTCACCCTCTCAATCAATACCCTCCCATACAACTTACCAAGTACACTCAACAAACTCATCCCTCTGTAGTTTGAATATTTACCTTATCCCCCTTGCCTTTAAACAGTGGCACTTTACGTGCATTCTGTTAATCCTCAGGCAACTCACCAAGATCCACACACACATTCAACAACAGTCACCCTCTTTCTCATCACATTCAAAAACAATATCATCCACTCCAGCAGCCTTGCCACATTTCATCCTTTGTAAGGATTTCACCACCACTTCTCTCTTCCAAGTGAAGGTTGGTCTACAGCATGGGTAAGTGATCTCACCACTGTTGTTTAATTTGTTTATGGATAGGGTGGTGAGGAACGTAAATCCAAGAGTCTTGGAGAGAGGGGGCAAGTATGCTGTCTGTGAGGGATGAGAGGGCCTGGGAAATGAGTCAGTTATTGTTCACTGATGATAAAAAACTGGTGGCTGCTTTGAGTGAGAAACAGCAGAAGTTGGTGACTGAGTCTGGAAGTGTGTGAATGGAGAGAGTTGAGAGTAAATGTGAATAAAGGCAAGGTTATTAGGTTTAGCTGGGTTGAGGGACATGTTATTTGGGGTGTGAGTCTGAATGGAGAAAAACTGAAGAAAGTGAAGAGTTTAAGATATCTGGACTTGAACATGGCAGTGAGAGTGGAATCAGAAGTGAGTAATAGGGTGGGTAAGGGGGTGAAGGTTCAGGGAGCACTGCAGAATGAGTGGAGAGATCATTACCCAGTAGGGTAAAAATGAGTGTGTTTAAAGGAATAGTAGTCCCAGTAATATCATATGGATCTGAGGCATGGGCTATAGATAAGGCTGTGCAGAGGAGGGTGGGAGTGTTTGAGGACAACATGTGGTGTGAGGTGGTTTGATTAAGTTATGAAAGGGTAAGAGAGATGTATGGTAATAAAACGAGTGTGGTTGGGAGCTGAGGGTGTAATGAAATAGTTTGAACATATGGAGAGAATGAGTAAGTAAAGGTCGACAAAGAGGAGTTTTAGCGGGCGTACTGGCAGAGTTTTATTGGAACAGTATAACTCAGCAAGGGCAAGGAAACATGTTAAACAACAACATTTTATTGGACAAAATATATAAGGTGAGGTAACAAAGGGCAATAGGCTACTAGAGGTGTAGGATTATGGTGAAGAAGAGGTAAAGTATGGTAGGTTGAGTAATATGGGACAGGCTTGGCAGGGGTCCTGTGATGCCGGTGACGGAAGGCGACAGAAGGAGCAAGAGCACGAGGGAGAAGTGCTTTGTTGCTGAGTCAAAGTGGAGCTCCTGTAGGAGGTGGGTGCAGCCCATATTGCAGCTCCTGGAGTGTGTGGCAGCTGCTGATTTTTTATAGGGAAGCAGGAGGCTCCTGGAGTGTGTGGCAACTGCCGAATAGTTCTTGGGTTGTAGGAGGCTCCTGAAGAGGTGCTATGGATGCAGGAGTGCCATGGGTATGGTTGTAGGTCCCTTGTTGTAACACAGCTGCTGCTCATGATGGGTGGAGGCGATGTCCCATGCAATTCCTGCTGGGAAGTGGACGTTGG
Organism: Panulirus argus; assembly: GCA_038088735.1. Lineage (NCBI taxonomy): Eukaryota > Metazoa > Arthropoda > Malacostraca > Decapoda > Palinuridae > Panulirus > Panulirus argus. Next base: position 6,566 of record JAYMFT010224729.1, on the reverse strand, counting down.
ATATGAGGCACCACAATGAAACCTTCAAGGAAGATGAAATGTCAGGAGTCACATTGGGAGACCTACTGATGGAGATGCCTTATGGGTAGCTTGAGGAGTTACACTGCCAAGACTTCAGGTAATGCAGTGATTTCACTTGTTGTCTAGTGGTGAGTTAACTGCCTGACTGACTTGTTATGGTGATAACCGGGTACTTAAGAGGTGGTGAGGTCAGGTCTGTGAGTGGTAGCTATTCCCAAAAGGAATTTGAAACACTGAAGCTGAATGTTACAAGCTTCCAACTTTTCTCCATGCTGGTGTACTTGAGGTTAAACCCATAAGAGCGTCACTTCTTATAGAAAGGGTTACGTCATCTCTAATTGCAAAGGCAGCTTCTGATCTGCTACTGCTAACATAAAACATGGTGTGTCAAGGATTAATACTGCAGGAGCAGATGTGTAGGATAGGCCACCAAACACATTCTTCTAAGGATTATTAGGTCAGGTGGGGTTAGATGTGTAGGATGGGCCACCAACCACATTCTTCTGAGGATCATTAGGTCAAGTGAGGTTACAGGCTATCACCCAGTCAATGGCGACATCATTAAGGTGACCTTGGGTCCCTTCACTGCTCCCCTTCCTTTTCTTTTTCTTTCTTTCTTTCTTTCTTTTTCTTCTTCTTCTTCTTCTTCTTTTTTTTTTTTTTTTTTTTTTTTTTTGAGATTAAGGCTTGGATGTTGGTGAGGTAGGTAGTTTAGTCGGCTGGTCGTCTCGTACTGGTAGGTAAACCACAGGTCCGGTGCTTCCAGGTTGTAGAGAAGGGGTTTGTCCTGTAGTGCCATATTGGATGAAGACATTGTTACATGCGATCCTTGCTGGGTGAAGGAGACAAAATCACTTGTGGGTGCAGGGGTAGCTGGCTGGACCTGGCAAATACAAGATGGACGGGTGTGGGATGATACCAGAAGGGTGGTGGAAAAAAGGACTATGACAACAGGGGTCAAGAAAGGCTGATAGTAGCACTGTCAAGACATGTCCAAAAGTATCTCTCAGTTAACTCCAGAGGTCACCAGTTTAGCGGGTGTTCTGGTTGGATTTATTGGAGTGGCATATCTGAGAGTGGGCACGGAAACATAATAAACAATTAAACAACAACAACAACATTTATTGGATAGAATATAAAACGTGAGGCAACAGAGGGTAATGGGTTAAAAAAGGAGGTGACCGATTATGGTAAAGAGATCATGGTGAAGAAGAGGTAAATTATGCTGGGTCGAGTAATACAAGACAGGCTTGGCAGGGGTCTTGTGATGCAGGTGATGGTAGGAGATAGATAGAGCAGGAGCATGTGGGAGAGGTGCATGGCTGCCAAGTTAAAGCGGTGCTCCTGTAGGAGGTGTGTGTGGCCCGTATTGCAGCTCCTGGAATGTGCGGCAGCTGCTGATTTTTGCTAAGGAGGCAGGAGGCTCTTAGAGTGTGCAGCAACTGCCAAATAGTGCTTGGGTTGCAAGAGGCCCTTGAAGAGGCACTGGGGATGCATGAGTGTTGTGGGCATGGCCATAGGTCCCCTGTTGTTACAGCTGCTGCTCGTGATGGACAGAGGCAATATCCCATGTGATTCCTGTCAGGAGGTGGATGTCAAGAGATGAGGCAACACAATGAAACCTGCCAGGAAGATGAAATGTCAGGAGTCACATAGGAACATCTACTGATTGAGACGCCCTAAGGGTGGTTTGAGTCTGGAGTCACACTGCCAAGATTTCACGAACAAGAGTGGTACACATGTTGTCTAGCAGAGAGTCAACTACCAGATTGACTTGCTGCAGTGATACCTGGGTATTTAAAAGGCAGTGAGGTTAGGTCTGTTAGGGAAAGCTATTCCCAAAGGGAATTTGAGAGGTTGAAGCCAAATGTCGCAAGCTTCAGACCTTTCTTCATGCTGGTGGACTTAAGATTAAGTCCGTACGAGCAGTGCTTATTGTAGAAAGGGTCAGGTCATCTATAATTATCGTGGCAGCTTTTGATCTGCTACTTCCGACATCGAGCATGGATGTCAGGGATTAATACTACAGGTGCAGATGTATAGGACTGGCCACCAAAAAGAATTCTTCCAAGGATTATTAGCTCAAGTGAGGTTACAGGCTGTCACCCAGCCAATGGCAACATCATTAAGGTGACCTTAGGTCACTACAGATTTATGTGTCATAGCTGGATGGAACCAGGAAAATGGGGAGACCAAATTGGAGTTGGGAGGATGGAGTGAAAAAGTTTTGAGCTATTCGGGCCCGAACATGGACAAGGGTGAAAGGCATGCATGGGATAAAGTGAACTGGAATGATGTGGTATACAGGGATTGATGTGCTATCAATGGACTGAACCAGGGTATGTGAAACATCTGGTATAAACCATGGAAAGGTCTACAGGACTTGGTTGAGAACAGGAAACTTTAGTTTCACTGCACTGCACATTACAGGTAGAGAATGGACATGTGCAGATGTGGCCTTTCTTCGTCTGTTTTTGGCACTCTCACTAATACAGGAAATGGAGATCAAGTATGAAAAAAACAATCATTCTTTCACACTTGTTCACCAATTCTTGCATTAGAGAGAGTATCAAAAACAAAAGAAGAAAAGCCTTATTCACTCACATCCATGTGCTAGCTGTCATGTGTAACATACCAAATCCACAGCCCCTTTTCCACAACCAGACTTCATAGATCTTTCCATGGTTCCCACCCACTGCCTGATAAGAGATGCTTTGTGGAAGGTTACAGATTTACAGTGTGGGAAGAAAGCTAGCTGAAGCATTGAGGCATTTTTTCAGGAGAGTAAGACATGTGTGCAAGTAGGTAGAATGGAGGATGAGCAGTTCCAGATGAAGACTGGTCTGTGGCAGGGATGTGTGATGTCACCATGACTGTTCAATTTGTTTATGGATGGGGTGGTAAAGGAGATAGTTGTACGGTTTTGGAGAGATGGGCGAGCAAGCAGTCTATAAAGAAGTGTCCATACTATCAGGCAGTGCCCATCGGGCATGAGAGCTAAGTTCATCATCAAACACTTTGTGGCAACTTTAATGGGCAAATCAGCAAACTGCCCTTGCCCATAGCTGAGCAAAATCACCAGACACTGCCCAGTGGTTTGACGCCGGGTCTGGAGCAACAGAGCTGCTAGCCACAAAAAGTTATCATTCTTTACACTATACAGTTTTCTAAACTTTTTTTTTTTCTCACAGCAATCAATATGCTACAAAGTGCAATTCATTTTTCTTTCACCTGGGAGCACTGAGGATTGTGTGGAAAGAGAGGTCACTGTGTGGGAGGACAATTGGAGTATGTTTGAAAGTATAAAGGTCCCAGTGGTGCTGGATGGATGCAAGGCATGGGTTATATATGAGAATGTAAGGAAGAAGTTGAATGTGTTGGAAATCAAATGTCGAGGACAATATGAGATGTGAGGAGGGTTGATTGAATGAGTAATGAAAACAAAAGAGAGATGTTTGGTAATAAGAAGAGTATGGCTGAGAAAGCTGAGGAGGGTGTGCTGAAATGGTTTGGACATATGGAGAGAATGAGTGAGAGGGCGACAGAAAGTATATAGTGTCAGATGTGGAGGTTGCAAGGAGAAGGTTGAGACCATATTGGAGATGGAGGGATCGCGTGAATAAGACTTTGAGTGCTTAGGGCCTGAATATGCTGTAGGTTAACAGGTATGCATGGGATAAAGTGAAATGGAATGATGTTGTATACAAGAGGCAACATGCTGTCAATAGAATGAACCAGGGCATATGAAGCAGCAGGGGTAAACCAAAGAAAGATCTGTGGAGCCAGGTTGTGTATGGTGGTAGTGATTTCTGTGTCATACACATGACAGCTAGAGAATGAATGTGTGTGAATGAGGCATTTTCATCATCAGTTCCTGGTACTACCTTACTATAGCAGGTAATGGTGAACATGTACAAAAGAAAGAAAAAGAAAGCTGTGACTCTGACTAAAGACAAGGTACCACAAATGGTGGGTAAAAAGCTGAAGTTGCAACAAAAGTTAAAGACAAAATTGTCACCCGTAAATCCAAATCATCAGTTTTGTAATTTGCATTACCTTTTACACCATGAAGTGCTGTGTAGTAAAACAGCAAAGATGGAAAACTTAGAGATGTGGTCTTAAAAAGTTAATTCTATACAAGCAAAAGGCCTTAACCACAGGCAGATCAATAGCCTTCTGGAGGAAAGTGACAGCCCTGTGGGCTTCCTTACCACACAGATGTTCACTGGCTAAGTCAGGGAGCAGTACTAAAATGCTTCTATGAAATGGAAGGTGAAATATATTTGCTTAAGAATTACAGGATATCAATGGCTTTAAGATCTCGTTTTTATGGCAGATATCATAAAACATTTGAACTGTCTTAACAATAAGATGCAAGGGCACATCAATTTGGAGAAAGTACTAATGAACACATCTGTGCCTTCAAGGTAAAGATTTAGCTTTGGGAAAAGCAAATTTCACAGTATTCTGGCACACTTTCTGACCTTAAAATCATGACTTGACATGGCTGAGTCTTCTTGTGATGGTCTTATAGAAATATGCAACAAAATTTCTTCATTAAGATTTGAATTACAAGAAAGGTTTCTTGACTTTAAAATTCTTTGGAAAGAATTTACAATTTTTTGGAACCCATTTTCTGTCAATGTTCATGTCTTGGTGGAGCATCAGACGGAAAAATAATCAACAAGCAGTTTAAGTCTCTTCCGAATAATAATCTTTCTAGTATTGGCACATTCTATCAATTTTTTTTCATACTTGAACCCCAATTCCCACATTACTGAGGTAGTACCAAGAAACAGACAAAAAAAGACACAACCTACCTATGGTCACATCACACACCCCTGCCACAGACAAACCTTCACTTGGAACCATTCACTCTCCTCTTTTCCTACTTGTACATATGCCTTACACCTTTGATAAAAACTTCTTACTGCTTCTAGCAGCTTACCTCCCACACCATATATTCTTAATACCTTCCACAAAGCATCTCTATCAACACTATCATATGCCTTCTCAAGATACATAAAAGCAACAAACAAATCTATCTGTTTTTCTAAGTATTTCTCACACACGTTTGTCATAGCAAACACCTTTAGTGTGTTTCTGCTTCTTCTAAACTCAAGTCACTGTCTTGAAAGAATAGCAAAGAATCATAAATGATATATGAGCTCTTGCATTAATCATCTTCCAAACATAAGTCAGTGAGTAACTGTGAGGTTTTACCTGAAATCAGTTATAGGACCACAAAGTAGTCTGTGAATGACTGAGATCTATCAAGCTCATTTCATATGCAACTGAGCTACTTGGGGCAAAATATGTACACTGTTCATGTGACAGCAGCACTCAGAATGATTATGATTATCTGATGTTGCAAAAGGCAATAACTGGGCATAAGCCAAAAGTCTGGCAGAAGATTCAAGTGTGACAAGATATCTCTTCTCTACTTGCATAGACACATACAAAAGCTGTGGAATTTCTTATATATCCAAATGACGTAATACCTAATAATTGTCTGAAGTCCCTAGAGCCACTATTTTATTGTATGTCATAAGTTTGATAGCACTTTCAACTGGAACATGATAACATAAAGCTGTAAAGATTTTTTTCAACAACTTCTAACTAATGATTAATCATGATGAGGCATATGAATGAGATGAGCAATCATGAGCAAAAACCACATTTGTATTCTAGATCAACTTTGAAGTTTAAACAAGTCACTAAGGCTATTAAATGTTTTATTCTTTTCAGACATACACCTAGCTTACTAAAAAAAGAGTAGCCTTCATGCCAAACTATGCAATAAACTCATGAAGAATGTCTGATCTATATAACCATATTCTTTTATAAACCCTCTCAAATCCTGTCAAGACCAAACACAAAAGAGGAATCAGAATAGTCAATGGCTGCTTAGCAACCACAAGGACTCAACATTTTCACAATGAAACAAAGATCCTTCCAATAAAATCCCACCTTAATAAGCTTGGCACAGAGTTGGAGAGTCAAAACAGTCAGTCAATAGTCCCACAGAAGCTGGAATATCAAGTTATTCATGATGAAGGCAAAACAACACACAATAAAACTTTTTTCTCAGTGAGCATACAAATGTTACGGTAAATCTTTCCTCCATCTCATTCTTATTTTTACACTCATCCTTGAATCTTGGTTTTCATACAACATATCATGAACACCACATCACTCTTGGTCCCCTAGCTCACATGACATAGGTAGGTTGGTCCCCTCTGACTGCTCATGGACTGAGGATTACTCATAACTAGATTCTATATAACGGGGGAAACAGCGATCAAGTAAAATAAATATAAATATAGGGTGTTGTGGTCGGGGTGGGGTGCAAAGTCAGAGAGTCAGGGAGAGTGGTTCGGTAGAGACAGAGGATGTGGCGAAAGCCTTGCGGAAGAGGAAATGTGGCAAGGCGGCAGGATTGCATGGTATTGCAGTTGAATTTATTAAGAAAGGGGGTGATTCTGTTGTTGATTGGTTGATAAGAATATTTTGGTTGGTAAGAATATTCAATGTATGTAAGGGTC
>JAYMFT010224718.1:0-11294 GCA_038088735.1 Panulirus argus | reverse complement strand
AAAGAAGAAGGAGGAAAGAAGAAGGAGGAAAGAAGAAGGAGGAAAGAAGAAGGAGGAAAGAAGAAGGAGGAAAGAAGAAGGAGGAAAGAAGGAGGAGGAAAGAAGGTAAAAAAAAGTGTGGTTGAGAGGGCTGAGGAGGGTATGCTGAAATGGTTTGGACATATGAAGAGAATGAAAGACAAAGGGGATACATGTGTCAGAGGTGGAGGGAACAGGGAGAACAGTGAGACCAAACTGGTGATGGAGGGTGGAGTGAAAAAGATTTTTAGCAATCGGAGCCTGAACATGCAGGTGAGTGAACTGCATGCATGGGATTGAGTTAACTGGAACGATGTGGTATACTGGGGTCGCCATGCTTTCAATAGACTGAACCAGGGCAGGTGAAGCATCCGGAGTAAACGATGGGATGATCTATGGGGCCTGGTTGTGCATGGGGGCTGTGATTTTGGTGCATTACACATGACATCTAGAGAATGGATATGAATGGATGTGGCCTTTCTTCAGCTGTTCCTGGCACTAACGCAGGAAATGGTGATCAAGTATAAAAAAAAAAAAAAAAAATAAATAAAAGAAGGTACTTGGACTATCTCCATCAAGACCTAGCCATCCAAGACATACCTGTGCCTTAGCCGTATACATCCCTTGTAAACGATCCACTTTATCAAAGTGTGCCTGGAACTCGATTATGGTTTGACTAATTTCTTCAACAGACCAACTTTCAGCTCCTGGAATTAGGTCTTCATATGGTGGTTCACTGATACTAGAAGACTGCAATAAATGTTTTTCTTGTTCCTGGATTTCTTGTCGCTGTTTCTTCAGATTCTCTAGTCGCTCACGAGTTGCCTAGAAGAGAAGAAATTAAAATCAGCATGAAAATGCATTAACTGATTTCTTTTTATACCTGACTGCTATTCCCATCTTAGCGAGTAGCATCAGGAACTCTTCATATCACCAACACCTAACTTTATCCTACGCATATAAACTCACAACCTGAAGCAAGATAGCAAAGTAAAAAACTCCTTGGAAAAAAAAATAACAGAATAATTAGTACACATTCAGTGTATGTGTCCTTCCAGACTTACTAGGGGTAAACAAATGAATTTCTCTAACCATAACCAATTAATTCAGTGTACGCTAAAGAGTCTGAAGGAGGCCTACCAATTAAACAGTACATTACCAGTATACCCCTGTATGGGAGTTCGAAGACCAGCCAACTAAATGGAAAAGATGATAGCTGTATTTCAATGCCTGAGAAGCAGAGGAGTGAGTATTCTCCAGTTAGGATATATCAACAAATGTCTATAACCAACTGAAAATCTATCTAAAGGTCATGACAATGAGTTATTAATAGGATTTTGTCAGATTCAGGTGTAAAGGAAAAATAAACAAAAATGCTATATGGAATATATTGGCACAGAGTATAGTTAGCTAACATGAATTTCGAAAACCAAATGATATTCTTAGATGACGCACCTTACGTTTTAAAGAAACAAAGCCTCTGATTCTTCTAATTGTACTGCATGCATAACATAGATACATCAGAATCAAAAGAGAACTCTGCATCAGGGCTAGATGAAATCCTAGACATATTTCTAAAGGTAAAACTAAAAGCATAACTGAACCTTTCTGGATATTATGTATGGAGACTCTAGTGCCATGGACACCCCTTTGAGGGAGTTTCAATTGGAACAGGCATCAGAGATATATATAGAGATAGATAAATAACATAAACCAATGTAGTATGGTAGATTCACACACAATGGTATACATAACACTATAATAGAAAGGGAGGACTAAAAAGGTTCCCCCAAAAAATATAGATCAGTCAGCCTAACACCACATACAAATAAAGTATTTGAGTAAAAATGCATATTGTAACATCTTATTATCAATTAACATATTACTGGAGGCCAGCATGTTTTGTAGCTGGTAGAAGCACATAAACACAACTACTACCTCAATGTATTTTCATAGTGGAAGAACTATAGCCCCATCACCAGTGAGATGGGATGGGGTGGAGGGTTTTGAAAACATTGAGAAATCTAGAGAAAGACATTAACAGAATACTTAAAGGTCTTGACCCATTCAAGCTCATGACCCTGAAGAAATTTCACCATTACTGCTGAAGATTTGTGAAGATACGATATACAGACCTCTTGAAATGATGTTCAAGGTGTTAAAGAAAGGCACAGTACCACTGGAATGGAAGAGGGGCAAACATCATACCCATTAAAAAAAGAGAGACCAGGAAGAGGTGCTGAACTAGAGACTAATCTCTTTGAGGAGTGTGGTCTGTAAGGTACTGGAAAAGTTGAATGAGAAAGCAAATGGGTGATTTTCCAAACCTCTTTGATTTCTACGAGACAGCTTTTTCTTAAACTAAAGGGAAGACTGAGTAGACTGTTCGTGTCTTGCCTGTCAGAAAGAATTTGATACTACACTGTTTGAGAGGCAGATTAAGAAGTTGGAATACTAGGCAGAAATAAGGGCGGGACTCCTCGAATGGATAGAAGATTATCTTATCGAAAGAGAACAAAGGACACATATAAGAAAAGTCTTCTTGAAATGGGTGATCAGTGGAAAGCCCTGAGTTCTGTTTAAGGACAGTACTCTTCTTAATCTATGTGAATGACTTTTCTGAAGGTTTGGACTCCTACCTGGATGTCTTCAGATGATGCAAAGGTCATAATGGGGACTGGAAAAATGAGCAAGATTGCACATACCTACAAGGGGACCTCAAAAGACTCTAGTGCTGGTCTAATACAAGGTTCTGTAATTCTCTACCTCTTGACTCAATGAACATTCTTGGTATTACTGTAGCATACACTCTTTCTTGGAAACCCCACATAATGGGAATAGCTAAGTCTGCCTCTAAGAAACTGGGGTGTCCTCTTTAGATGTCGAAATTTTATTTCTTCTGAACAGTTGCTCCATTTACACAAGGGATTGATTCATTCTTGTATGGAGTATTGCTCTCACATCTGGGGTAGTTCTAGCTCTACATCCTTCCTTGACAGAGTTGAGTCAAAAGTGGTCCAATTTATAAATTCTCCCAGGCTAACTTCGCAACTTGACCTCCTTGCCCTATGTTGCAATGTTGGTTCACTTTCCCTCTTATATAGGTATTCCTCTGGTCTTTGCTTCTGAAAACAGGATGCTTGTGTGACCCCACCACTAGCTAGGCCAGGATATACTCAGCAAGCTACTGCATCAAATGATTACTGTGTGGCCATTGGCAACTCAAGGGTAGGCCGTTTTGAAAACTGTTTCTTTCCCTATAACTCAAAGCTTTGGAACTCTACCTTCACAACTTTTCCAATAAGTATGACCTGACACATTTTAAAAGACAGGTTTTTCACTTCCTCTAAAATTCGTAAATACTTTCCCTTGTTTCTTCTTCTTCCCTTTCATAATCTTCCCCATATTTCAAATTTGCCCAGCCCTGATGTGGGCTTTTTTCTGTGACTGGAACCTCCAAAAAGAGAGGAAGAAAAAAAAAAAAAATCCCATATCCTTTGACAACATGAATCTCACAGTCTTCTTTTCTGACCACCAGTAAGGCTTCTGTAAGGCGAGATCTACTGGTGACATTCTTTCTTATCTTACTAATGTCTGGTCATCATCCCTAAAAGATTTTGGGGAGTCTTGTGTAGTTGCCCTTGACATATCCAACACTTCTGACAGAGTGTGGCATCTAGGTCTCATCTCTAAGCTCCCCTCTTTTGGCTTTCTTCCCTTTCCTTGCTCCTTCATATCTAGCTTCCTCTCCAGCCAATCTATCTCTGTGGCTGTTGATGGATCAGCCTCTGCCCCTCTCTCCATCAACAGCAATGCACCTCAAGGTTCTGTCCTGTTCCCTACACTAGTTCTCCTTTTCAATGATTTCCTCTCTTCCACAAATAACAAAATGCATCATACACTGATGACTCAACACTACATTCATCCATATCCTTTAATTCTGCTCCTTCTTTTCTCATACAATCTGCATCTTGTCTTGACTTGGACATGATATCTCAGTGGGGTAGACAAAATTTAGTTGTTTAATGCCTCCAAGACCCAGTTTCTACATCTCTCTATCGGAAACTCCTCATAACTTTCATCTCTTCCTTGACAGTTATGTAATTCCACCTCTTGACTCAATGAACATACTTGGTATTACCGTAACACCTACTCTTTCTTGGAAACCTCACATTATGGAAACAGCTAAGTCTGCCTCTATGAAACTGGGAGCTCTGTTTAGATGCCAAAATTTCTTTTTTTTTGGAACAGTTGCTCTGTTTATACAAAGGACTAATTTGTCCTTGTATGGAGTACTACTCTCACATCTGGGGTGGTTCCAGCTCTGTATCCTTACTTGACAGAGTCAGGTCAAAAGCGGTCCGACTTATAAACTCTCCCAGGCTAACTTCAAAACCTGACCATCTTGCCCTGCATCACAATGTTGGTTCACTTTCCCTCTTCTATAGGCATTACTCTGGATTTTTCTCCTGAAAAATGGCTGCTTGTATGTTCCCACCACTAGCTAGACCACACAATACTCAGTAAGCTGCTGCATCACATGATCACATGTTTGGCTCTTGGCAACTTGTGGGTATGCCATCTCAATAACTGTTTCTTTCCCTACACCTCGAAGCTTTGGAACTCTCTACTTTTTCATCTCTTTCCCAATAACTATGACCAGGCACATTTTAAAAGCCAGGTTTTTCATTTCCTCTAAAATTCATAAATACTTTTCTTTGTTTCTTCTTTTTCCCTTTCATGATAATCTCTATTTTTCAATTAAGGCTGAGCCTTGATACAGATTTTTGTTCATGACTGGAGCCTCCAACATAAAGAAAAAATAAAGTAGGTTATGAGGTTGGGCATAATGAAAGAAGACCTCAATATGATTATCATTTAGCAAGAAAAAGCTTCAGGATTCTGCTTGTGTGACAAATCTGGGGGTCAACATCATCCGTAACATGTCAACAGAGTCCTACCTTAAAAGAAAAGAAAAGAAACAGAAACAAACTGCCTTCTGTCAAATATCAGAATAGCTTTTTAAGTATGTGAATAAAGAAATATCTAGCTTGCTGTTCATATTCTACATCAGGCCAAAACTAGAATATGCTTCTCAGGTTTTGTCACTACACCTAAAGAACCACACAGAGCTACTAAAGGATGTCCAAAGGAGGGCAACAAAGATGGTACCAGACTTAAAAGTGGAAGACCCTGGATGAGAAGAGTGAGGGGTGACCTGATCACAATCTTTGGGTTTTTTTAAACAAATCAGTGATGCTGACAATGAAAAATTCTTCAAGATATAGGGACAGAGCAAAAAGAAGACATTCCATGAAAATAAATAACAAACTTGCTAAAAAAACATGTAATGAAGTACTTTTATAGCAAAAGAGTGGTGGATGAATTTGAAACTGAATGACTGAGGACATGGTTAATGCAAACAGCAAACATATATTTAAGAAGCTGCATGATAGTAAATACCATTCAAGAGATGGGGACCCATACAATAGAAACAGGTAATTACAAATAGGTATCTATCATAATGACTTATACGAAAATTCTAACAAGGAAATAGAATGTTTACTGGCTTTCTAGATTTTGCAGAAGCATTTGTCAAAGTAAATTATGGAGGACTTCTAAAGAAAGGAGCAAACTAAAAAGCATTAAAGGAAAACAGGAAAATGGATCAAGGAATTTCTAACCAACAGAAAGTTCAAGGTAGATTGTAGATTCAAATGGTAACACAACTGATGAAAAAGATGCACTTTTGGGTGTTTCACAAGGAATCATCTTTGCTTCAAGACTTACTGGAATAATGATATTTAACAAAGATAATGTAAATGAAAGTATAGCCTAGAGTATTTTTGATGACAGGAGTGAGAAGAGCAGTGGAAAATGAGGAAGAGCAAGAAAAAATGCATGACAGGAGTGAGCAGAGCAGTGGAAAATGAGGAAGAGCAAGAAAAAATGCAAAGTGATTTGGGAACCATATAAAAATGGGTAGAGAATCTAATGTACTTTAATGAAGAAAACTTTGATCAAGTAAGACATGGAAAAATAGCAGCATTTCAGTGCCAGCATACAATGACCCCACAGGAAAAGAAACAGAAAGTGAAGATAACATCAAAGATTTGGGAATATTTATAGATGAAAATCTTGATTTTAAGGAGCAAATTGATAAGATAATGCTCTCCAACAGAATACTGAGTGGTAAGATATTAAAAACCTTTATAACATGAAAAAGAAAACTAATGATGAAAGAGGTTAATGTATGTTTTCTTTCTTGTTTTTCATTCCTGTTGACTGTTTCCTGCATTAGCAAGATAAAGCCAGGAAAAGACAAAGTAAAGGCCTCATTCCCTCACATCCATTCTCTAGCTGTCATGTATATTGCAACAAAAAACACTGCCCCCTATCCACAACCAGGACGCACAGACATTTCCATGGTTTCCCCTGGCTGCTTCATTTCATATGCTCTTGGTTCAGTAAAAGGATGGTACAATGTTTCCTGTATACCACTTTGCTCCACTCAACTTTATCCAATGCACACTTTTCACCCACCTACATGTTCAAGCCCCAAGCACTCAAAATTTTTATTCCATCCATCCATCTCCAAATTGGTGTCCCTCTTCTCCTTGTTCCCTCCACTTCTGACACATCCTCTTGTCAACCTCTTCACACTTTATTCTCTCCATATGTATATATTAGAAGTAAAACCAAATACTGTGTTGTAAGGTCACCTATGATGTACAGCAAAATAAACACGTTAAAGAGAATTCAAAAATACTTTACATGTAAAAGAAGAAAATATGAACTACCATGAAAGGCTGTTGAGAGAGACCCAGAAAACGACAAAAGGTTTTATATGCCTAGCAATAAGCAGAAGGTATAAAGAACATCCTCAACCTGAAAGGAATTGTGCAAGGTAGACACAAAATCATCAAATGAATGATGACACCCAGAAATATATAAAAAACGGCACAAAACAAAAATATCCGATTGCCCAGTGAGGAAGCCAAAACGCTCATTTACTCAAAAACCATGTAAACTAAGAAATGACTACAGATACATTCAAAAGAAGACAAGACTCAATGATGAAGAAAATACCAAATGAGCGACAAGAAAGATATATGATGAGTGGAAGAGTGGTGGTTGAGAGAAATAACATCCAACAAATAAATGTGTTGAGCACTACATGCTAGCTCCGTCATTAAGACAAAATCTTTTTATAAGTACTCATAAGTAAGTAGGCAGGCAGGTAGGATATGAAAACCTGTAAGAAATCAAAACACCTAACTTAGTAAAATAATTCTTGTGCATATTTACAACCCCTGGTCAGAGGCAGAGGTGTGTGATGTCACCCTGATTGTTCAATTTGTTTAAGGATGGGGTGGTGAGGGAAGTATATGCAAGAGTCTTGAAGAGAGGGGCAGGTATGCAGACAGTTGGGGACGAGAGGGCCTGGGAAGTTGGTCAGTTGTTGTTTGCTGATGATGCACCGATGGAGGCAGATTCGAGTGAGAAACTGTAAATGCTGATGACTGAGTTTGGAAGAGTGTATGAAAGAAGGAAACTGAGAGTAAATGTGAATTAAAGAATGGTTATTTGGTTTAGCAGGGTTGAGGGATGGTTTAGTTGGGGTGTGAGTTTGAATGGAGAAAAACTGGAGGAAGTAAAGTGCTTTAGATACCTGGGAGTTGACAAGGTAGCAAATGGAACCATGGAAGTGAGTCATAAGGATGGTGAGGAATTGAGGGTCCTAAGAGTGCTGAGGAATGTGTGGAAAGAGAAAATGTTATGGGGAGGGCAAAAATGGGTATGTTTGAAAGAACAGGGGTCCCAACAATATCATGACGATGTGAGGCAAGGGCTACAGATAAAGCTGTGAAGAGGAGGGTGGACATGATGGAATTGAAATGTTTGAGAACAATATGTGGTGTGAGGTGGTTTGATTGACTTAGTAATGAAAATGTAAGAGAGATGTATGGTAACAAAATGAGTGTAGTTGAGAGAGCTGAAGAGGTTGCACTGAGATGGTTTGGGCATGCAGAGAGAATGAATAAGGAAAGTTTGACAAAGAGGATATAAGTATCAAAAGTGGAGGGAACGAGGAGAATGGGCAGACCAAATTGGAGATTGGGGAGGAGAGTGGAAAAGAATTTGGAAAATTGGAGCCTGAACATGCAGGTGGGTGAAAGCCATGTACAGGATTGAGTGAAATGAAACAATGTGGTATACTGTGGTTGATGTGCTGTCATTGGACTGAACCAGGGCATGTAAAGCATCCATGGTAAACCATAGAAAGTTCTGTGGCCTGGTTGTGAATAGGGACCTGTGGTTACATTACACATGACAGTCAGGGAATGTATGTGAGCAGATGCTTCCTCTCTTCATCTGTTTCTGTCACTACCTTAAAGTGAAACAATGTGGCATACTGCGGTTGATGTGCTCTCAATGGACTGAACCAGGGCATATAAAGCATCCATGGTAAACCATGGAAAGCTCTGAGGCCTGGTTGTGAATAGGGACCTGTGTTGCATTATACATGACAGTTAAAGAATGTAAGTGAGCAGATGCACCCTCTCCTCATCTGTTTCTTTCACTACCTTGCTAACACAGGAAACTGTGATCAAGTATAAAAAAAATTCATTATCGCTGGGGATAAGGTATAAAAATGCTTCTCACTCATTCCCTACATGTCATAAAAGTGATTAAAGGGGTGCAAAAGCAGGAGGCTGGCCCATCCTCGTATTCTATTTTCTAAATGCTGAAGCAGAAGGACCAAAGCAAGGTGTGCTTATCTTCCTTGAAGGCTCAGGTTACAATGTCTGAATGTGTGTAGATGTCCCAAAGTGAGGAGAGAAAGAGAAAAGCATATGTTTAAGGAGAGAAACCTCAATGTTCTAGAACCAAGGTGAAACAGAGGGGAAGGGGGCAAAGTGGTTTGAAAATGTCCTAGATTGATCATCTGTTTTCATATCTAGAGGAGAATGATTTTACGGACACTGACTCTTCCAGCAATGAAAGTTGACCAAAGGGAAGCAGGAGAAGGTGTTTCTAGTTCAAGGTGTGATAGTACTGCCAGCACTAGCCTTACCTTGACAACACTGCATTTGACAGGTGCAGCAGATAATTTTACAAATATAATTTTACTGTTATATAAAAATGATCAGTGAATTACACTGATTATGACAAAAATTATTTACTAAATAAGATAATACATCAACAATCAGACATCACTTCTTTGGTGCAGGTTAAATAAATGATAAGACTTACATTGTGGCAACTCAATTGATATTCAGGGCTCATTGCTACACATTTTTGCACACTGTGCTGAAAACATCTACAAAACTTTTACGCACCATTTAAGTGAGAGCTATGGATGAAATATACTTCTTTTTTCTTTCTTATGAATACCTTTGAAACTGTAAATCCATATTTAAACCTGAAAAATTTTAAATCATAGGTTTGAAAAGGAAACCTAAATCAGAATCTAGGCTAGGAAAGGAAATCTAACTCAGGTAATATGTTAGGAAAGGAAACCTAACTCTGGAGCTAAGTCAGGAAAGGAAATCTTACTCGGGTGCTGGATGAGGAAAGGAAACCTAACTCAGGAGCTAGGTTTGAAAAGGAAACTAACTCAGGGGTTAAGGAGCTAATGAACAAAAACTAACTTTTTTTATAGACAAGATCAAAAATCAAATGCACACCAAATAGAGTTAATTATAAAAACCAGAACTAATCCTTCTAAAGCCATTTTATAAAAGAAACATAACACATACCATCTTTTATACCCTGCTGGAATCCAAATTAAGTGGCTAAGATATAGTATTCATTAAGCATATAATCATCAACAAAATTCCAACTTTTTATTTACCTTGTAACGGGCCATGAGATCTTCACGACGAGCAATACTTTCCCTCATCCGTCCCATGATAGCAGTAGACTCCTCCTGACTGGCAGCTAAGCGCTCCTGCAGAGTTCGAACATTGCCTGGACCGACAACTCCCACCACATGGTTACCAGCACAGCTATTAACCTCCTCCTTAAATATAAGAGCAAAATGAAATGTACTCTTTAAACAAATATTTCTATATCACAAAAAATCAGTTTGCATATGTATGTAGGAGAGGGTGAATGTGTTGAAAATGAAGTGCTTGAAGACAACAGTTGATCGAATGAGAAATCATAAAGCAAGAAAGAGGTTTAGTCATAAGAGTATATATGTGAGAGCTGAAGGTGTGAATGATGAGAGGATACTAAGCGGGAAAACATGTCTAAAGTGGAGTCAACAAAGAAAAGGGGAAAACCAAAGAGTAGATGGAAGGATGGAGTAAAAGAAGCTTTGAGTATTCAGGGCCTGAACATGCAGGAAAATGTAAGGCATGCAAATGATACAGTAATTGGAGAGATGCAGTATACAGGGTGATATGCCAATAATGGGCTGAACCAGAGGACATAAAGTAGTCAGAGAAATACACAGAAAGGTTTGTGAGGCCTAGTTGTGGATGGAAGGCTCTGGTTTTGGTGCATTACCAGTAACATATAGAGAGTGGAAGTAAGTGAATGAGGTCATTTGTTTGTATGTTCCTGGCACTATCTTGATAATGTGGAAAACAGCAAACAATGATGAAAGAAAAAAAGAAGAAATGATACTATTGGGCTGTTTATGGCTCATGTATCTGGTGAAGTCTCCCCAAATGCGCTGAAGAAATGTGAAGAGACATTTATTTGGCCTCTTGAGGTCTTTTCATTAGATCACTACAGAAATGGAAGCAGGTAAATGTCTTGCCTATATCTTAGAAAAAGGAGACCAAAAAATCAAACTTAACAAGCTTGTCCTGTTGGCAAGCGTCATTTGTAAAACAATGGAAAAGATAATCAGAAAACAGACGAATGACCAAATGAAATATTTCTTAACTGAGAGACAACAAGGTTTCAGAGAAAAGATGGTTTGCATCATGAACTTTTCAGATTTCTAGGTGGAGGGGAACAAAAGAACACAAGTAAGACACATTCTAAAAACTGTCTGAGGTTAGAGGAGGAATTTTTTTCATAGGCTCCAGTTTTGGGCCTACCACTATTTTCTTTTTATGTGAATGACTTTTTTTTTTTATGTTAGCTGAGACGGCACAGGCAGCTACGGCCCTAATCAAGGCCATCCCATTAAAGCTATATATATATATATATATATTTTTTTTTTTTTTTCCCCCATACATATTCGCCTTTTTCCGCATTAGCGAGGTAGCGTTAAGAACAGAGGACTGAGCCTTAGAGGGAAAATCCTCACTTGG